>JAAAKQ030118304.1:0-13855 GCA_010016005.3 Zanna intricata | reverse complement strand
CAGGTAGATGGGAAAAATTGTGCAGGCAGGCAACGGTTGGAATATGTAAAACAAATTTTTAGGGATGTAGGATGTAGCAGGTATAACGAAATGAAAAGACTGGCACTAGATAGGGAATCTTGGAGAGCTGCATCAAACCAGTCAAATGAAGACAAAAAAAAAGATGAAATTTATAAAACCCATAATTTAGTAAAATTTTAAAATAGATATAGATGAAGAAAAATTCCGAAATAATAACTGTCACTTCTTAACGTAACATCATTTTATTCCGTAATTTTTGTATTCTCTTTATATGGAAATTACACATCAACATAAACATTTTTATGAAAGATATTTATAGAGGGTTATCGGTTGTAGCATAATTGGCTTTTTTATTCATGATTCATTTGTCTGTTTGTAGTACCGATAACTTAGTCTCATTAAAAATAGTCATTTTTCGCTTTTAACCGAAATTACTATTGTTGTATCACTCAATAGGGTATGGGAAATAGGTTTGAGAAAAAAATTAATATATTTGTATTGAAAAGCTGCCGTACCGACAACATTTTTTATGACTGAAGAAATTTGATCTAAAAATTTTGCAGAACTTATGCAATGGATCTTATTTTATCAAGTTATTTCATCATCTTATTTTATTAAATTGAAAAAAGTTTTCACTGCATTTATTCATTGACGTTGTTGAATATATATATTTTCATCACGTCGAAGAACATGTAATGTATAAATGCATAGGTGCATGTATAATAATGTCACAAGTTTGATTAAAAAAATCATACAGTTTTGTAAAGCTGAACTTTACGAGAATAGTAAAAACAGTTATTTTATGTAAAGAGAATAAAATAAAGAAAACATTACAAATCACTACAACAAAATAGAACAATAAGAAAAAAGAACCCATTAACTTCCTTTCTTTATTAAGGGTTAATGCAGGCAGGTTATGTACAACCAGTTGCTTACATTTTATATATTAATGTGTACATAATACTGACTTTTAATACAGAGCTGTAATCTTAAACATGAACTATTTCTGTTATTTTTTTAAGATTTGCTATTGTTAAAAATGTTTAAATATTCTTGTATGTATTAATATGTAAAACGCCCGGCAATGGTTGCGTTTCATTATTGCAAATGATCAATTAGGATGGGGGACAATTTTTTTAATGGCAGTCCTTAAACTCTCCTTTAGAGAATTTTTACAGAAGATTATGTTAAAAAATTTTAAAATTGATTCTATGTAAGAAATTTTGAAGAAAAACCTCCACTAAACATAAATTTCGAAATTCGTTTCTTTCTTTCTAAAATGATTGTATTTTTAACTAGATAAGAAATTGTACACTGTTTTAGTGTAAATTTTTTTCCTGACTTTTAAATGTTATAAAAATTTACAAAGATCATCTTCCTTTTCTTTTCTATTTTTTGATGTATAACAAGCATATCTTTCTTGAGGAATACGTTTCATAATTTCAAAATGGGGGCCAATTAAAAAGTATATCATCAAATTTAATACGATAGTTACTAAATACAAAGATATAGCGAAGTTTTCGAATGAAACTTCATTTCATTAGAAGAAATACATATTTATGTACAATTTTGACACCGTCCTATCATCTTTCCTTGACCAGTTTAGATGTATGAAACAGAAAATATTGGTTCTTCTTAATTAAAAGCCACCAGATAACAGGTTTTTGGATTCCTCTAAGAGCAGTCATCAAAAACCATGGAGAGGGCACGGTAAATGTTAACGGAAAGACTCTTGCGGATTTTGTATCGATGAATTCTTTAAAGATCGTGAATTTCCCGCATAAGGATACACATAAATAAACATGGGCTGCGCATGGGAATCACTCGATTATGTGATAGCAACTTAAGAATTGTTTCTTTCCATTCAAGATACTACAGTTTATCGTACTACTATAAAATGCTGATCACTTTCCTTTTACAATCAATAATTGCAACATCTTGTGTTTGGAAAAGACAACCGATCTCTGAAGAAACATTTACAGTTAAACTACTCTACAATTTTAGTATGAGGGGTCACTTTGACAAGTGCAGATTGGAGGGTAAGTGGAGTAAGTAGAGTTTATGCCGGTAACTGTAATGTTAAAAGAGAGTGGGAAGAGATAATAGCTGTATTGTTAAGGACAGTTAAATATGCAAAGTGCTACAAATTTTGATGATCTGACGATGGAGCAGCTTAGTAATGCTCTAAAGAGCTGAAAAAGAGGAAAGCGCAAGAGCCTGACAAAATGAATACGGAACTGATTAAAAATGCAACATAGAGATTCAGGATGAGATTATTTTTCTTCTATAATGGTTACTGGAAGTCGGAAAGACTGCCGGACTCTTGGATGGAATTTCTAGTAATAACTGTTTTTAAGAGAAGTAATAGGCAAGATTGAGATATTTATAAGGGTATAAGCATGCTGAATGCCTAATATAAAAATTATGCTAAAATAATAATAATTAGATAAAAGAATATTGCGGAAGTTAAATTAGGGGAAGAACAATATGGATTTCACAGAGGACGGCACTGAAACAGCTGATAAAGCTGTACAAACAGCTGTTTGTACTGAAACAGGTGATAAAGAGACACCATGAATTCAATATTCCAACTTTCGTAGCCTTCATTGATTACAGAAAGCTTTTGATAAGATCTCTCGTTTGAATCTCTGGGAAGTTTTAAAAATAAAAGTTTTTCCGGAACATTTGATTAGGGCAATACAAAGTCTCTATTATAATGCCTTTATTAGTGTTATGTTGGGTTACCAGGTTAGTGGTAGAATGCGTACAATAAATCAAGGAGCCAGAGACGGGTATCCATTATCACATACTTAATCTAATTTATACGTAGACGATGCTGTTAAAAAGTTGGCAAACAATTTTAATCATCATTTTATGATTAATGGTTTAACTCTGGACACAATGTACTTTGCAGATGACCAGGTGGTTCTGACCAATTCAGAGGCAAATTTTCAATCGTTAGTGTTTAGGTTACATTCCATATTATGCTGATACAATTTGGATACATCTACTAAGAAGTCAAAGGTATGAGGCTTCATAAGTGAAGAACTCGTGCGTGCAAAGATAGTGATGAATAATGAAATATTAGACCCAAGTAATTGGATTTGATTACCTAGGATGACATCTGTTGTTATTTTTAAATCAAAAGATATTAATAATAAGCAGCTTACATTTCAGAAGATGCTAGAATCCATGCAAAGGACTCTGGTTGGCAAAGTAAGGAAGGAAATAGTTATTAAATTTTACAAAACTATGGCAGTACCGTCATTGCTGTACAGTACTGAGACTTAGACTCTTACTTCACATCGAAGAATTGAATCTACAGAAATAAGATTTTTGCATAGAATGTTGAGTGTTGCTATGAAGGATCACATCACTAGCAATTCGTTACTTCAGCTAATAGGATTTGACAGTTTTGAAAGCATGATCGCAAAAGGGAGATAGCAAAGGATGAATCATATAGACAGGATGGATGGAAATAGGATTCCACGGATTACATGGGATTATAAAGCAGTTGGTGTGAAAAAATGGGACGGTCGAAGAAGAGATAGAACGAGCAGTTTTCAGAATTCTGAGTTTGAGACTCTACAGCAATGGAACAGGCTACACGACCTACCGTTATGGGTATTATTATGGGTATGATGTCCATGATGATGATGGTTATGGTAAAGACACCATTACTCTTTTATATACGTATATCTTCATATCAGAAAAACTGGATCAGTTTATGTAGTATTCTTTTCTTCCGTATCTAACACTAACCTGCATAATGTCATAGTCTTCATGATATTATGTTATTGTAAATTATTATTTTTTACTGAAGTCAATTATTTATTAAAATAGAAACTTTGAAAACCGAAGATATTTTTTTGGCTTTTAGTTGAAATAAATTTGTGTCAGTTAAATTATTGCCTGAGACTTTTAGGATGAAGTTCTAAAATTGTTAAAACTGCATACATGTGAAGTAAGTGGTGGTAGAAAAAAAAATTAATAGATCAAGTACTAAATTGTTTAATAATTCTCTGAGTTTCATCAATAGTAAATTGTACTAGTGGCTGAAGATTGGAATAAGATATAATCTTTTCATGAATTTATCTAACCTGTAAAAATTAATTCTGTTGAAAATAAAATATATGAAATATAGCTTTTAAAATTATTCAATCTAACATTCTGTAAACTGTTTTAATAACAATATAAAATAATAAACTTTTAATATATATATAGTAAGACCTAAAATATTATTCCTACCTTAGCAAGAATAAGAGATGCGCTGAAGATCACCAGCAGAACAGTTCTCCAGAACTGCATTTTGGTTCGGTTTATGTAAATCTACCTGGACAGAAAATTAGAATCTAAGACAAATAAAATAAGAAAAAAAATTTAGCTACATTAAATAATTAAGTATAAAATATGGAAACCCATAATTATATAAAAAATAAAAATAAACAATATATTGTATTTTCAAAAGCAATCATAAAAAATTTGTGAATTAATTAATCGAAGTTGCATTAAATGATATATAAACTTCATCTACTAAAGAAATTTTGTAGTTAATACTAAAAAATTATCACAGTTTGCATAACAAAACACACATTACGACTAGTAATATTACAAACAAACAGATAAACAAGTAAGAACTTGGGAATTATAATTTACAAGGCTATAATAACGATGAAAACGATAAGATAATTTCGTATAACGGCACTTCAGCCATTAATTAAGAGCCATTATTTTTTCCCGCTAATTTCCTTTTCTTAATGAGATATTTTGAAAGGAAGGAAGTTAACGAGCTTTTAAAACGAAAAGCGAGTAATACATAATCTTTATCTACATCCGTCCCGTTTCCTTCTAGCTTTTCTCTTCTTACCTTCTTAGAATAATGGAAAGGACTAGTAAAAGGAAGGAACTGAGGAAGGAAAGGTGTTAAAATGAAGATAAAGAGAGAGAGAGAGAGTCTAAGAGAGAGGTAAAGAATTTGGGAGAGTTTGATTATGTTTGTAGGTCTATATTTCCACTCTCTTTCATCAACCTGTTCGTTGCTTCGCTCTCTCGTACAAGTTTCAATAGAGCTCGAGCACAATCAAGGTGTATCAGTCTTGCATATTTACTTTTAATTTTATATACCTCTTATATGGTCATTGCCTGTTAATGCTAATAAAGTACATAATCTTCCTTTAGATTCATAATCTTCCGTGTGGAATGGACTTTACAATGAATGCATTCCTTTTGCCTGGTAACGTGTGAAGACATTTTATCTAATTAATGATAAATTAATAATGAATCGGTGGGCTCAGAAACAATGTCACATTTTCACAATTTTTCATGTGACATAAAAATTTGGTTATATATTTAGAATTATTCATCTTCAAAGTTTTTTGTTGTTCATATTGTTAAATAATAAAATTTATTTTAATATGAACGTGAAAAAGGTAATATTCATATGTATATATCTCAGCAGCATTAAAAACCTTTTAAAATCCATATTGTCTCTGCACTCAGAACTTGTTGGGCTTTAAACATTTCCCTAACAATTTATTTTAAATAATAAGTGAAACCAAAAATAATTAATGAAATAAATTTTTTATAAATAAATTAAAAATTATTTTTAAATCCTTTTTTCAAAAATGTACTAACACTTTAGAGTTTTAAAAATTGACAAAAAGATAAACTAGCCCACTTAGAACTTGCAAATGTAGAGTAAAAAAAAAAAAACCTTAAATTATAGTATTGTGAAAAAACTCGTACCTTTATTATTATAAAAAGTATTTTTTAATAAATTTCAACTTCTTCAATATTTTTATTTTCTGTCTAATGATCTATCGCCTCCCAACATCTTTTTAGTAGTATTCAACATATAGAAATCGAAAACTTCAATTCTTTTTCTGTATAGGAGTCTTTCAAGATAGTAGTTATATAGCATGATAATTCAAAGGAATCGATATCTGGTCTAATTAAACTAACTCTATATGAAGTCAACGTGCTTGTATAATCAATCCTGTGTAAAAACTATTCGGTTTTTAGGTGTGGCATATGAGCAAAAAAGAAACTAATGGAGAAAGTAG
The DNA here is from genome assembly GCA_010016005.3 of Zanna intricata. NCBI lineage: Eukaryota > Metazoa > Arthropoda > Insecta > Hemiptera > Fulgoridae > Zanna > Zanna intricata. The sequence continues at coordinate 7,772 of JAAAKQ030118304.1, read as the reverse complement.
TATTAATAAAGTGAGTAATGTGGTCTTGTGACACAATGAATGCTATTTTGGAACATATTTTCCATAAGAATCTACTAAAAGACAGATTTTTCATAAAATGAAGGGAACCAATGGTAAAAATATATGTTTTCGATTTGGACTATTACAACATAAAATTCTTTTATTTCAAAATAATACAAACATAAAAAGTTAAAAATTTATGGAGTTGAAATATAATAAAAGTTTGGATAAATAATAAAGGTAGTGGATTTTTCATATTACTATAATTTAAGACTATTTTTTACTCTATAACTACAATATCTAAATGGACGTTTATTTTCTTATCAATTTTTAAAGCAGTAAAATAAAGTTTTGAATAAAGAATTAAAAATCAATCTGTTATTTATTCATAAACAATTTATTAGGTTAATTATTTTTGGTTTCATTTATTATTTAATGTTGAAATAGTCCAATCGAAATGGACTGGTTCAATGATATTTGAACTGACATCATTGATTAAGTTAATGTATTTATCTGGTATAATTTTGCGTTTAATAGTGTTAAAGTTCTGTCGTTTGGTTATAGGAGTGATCCGTTGTAGTGCTCTATAATAATATGACAAGAAATTTTAAAAAAATATGATTTTTATTCTCGCCAGGCAGATACAACTTTTTATATTTAGTGAAATAGAAAAATTAATGTACATTAAAAACATTCAACAGATTTCATTTGCTCCCATCTTATACTAACGTCTAATCTATATAAAGAAGTAGAAACTAACGGAAAGCTTCATAGACAAATTAAAACATGTCCTGACATATAAAAGCGGCAACACGTGTTGTTAATTAAAAACATTCCATTTTCATTTTGAAAATGACCCTCGCACTGTAAACCTTTTTCTGATTTTCCTTATATGTAAAAAAAAAACACAAGAGAATTCAATTTAAATTTTTACATTTACTTAATTTACGTGAACAAAAATCTAAGATAATATAAATCCAAGAGTTAATACAGAGTAAATATATAATATCGAATAAATGGAAATTTCTAATTCCACATGCATCTTTTCGTAACTGGATGTAGAAAAAAGAATTTTTATATAATATGATGTGTTTAAATCAACTATGATAAAACAAAATAATTGTTATTTAAATTTTCTTATACAGCCTTTAAGACAATAATTTGGGATATTTTATACGAACGTCAATCATTTATCGTAAAATAAAAGATGTCAAGAATTTGAAAATTTTTCCGTGGAGATAATTTTTAATGCATAAATTTTAATAAATCTAACAATTTTGTAATTCATATTTACTATATATTGCATTGAAATAACTAACGACTCCGAAGTACATAGCTCTTTATAAACAAAGCTTGAAAATACTCGCACGTATAATAAATACACCGTGAAGGAAAGACAAACCATGTGTTTCCTTATTAATGACCGTCATAAAAGTATCGGATTAGTTTATATCGAAGTTTGCATATTAAAATGAAATGTTAATTGTAAATTTATTAAGTTATGAATTCAAATAACATATTCAAAGATCATTTTAGTTTGAAATAACATAAAAAAAGAACATAATTTCATGTAAATATTAACCTTAAACAAATAGTAAACATATTCTGGAGAGGAATTCTTTTTACAATAATGACCAAGACATTTTTTTTATTTATTACTAACACATTTTATTATTTTCGCCAAAACACATGAAGTTTAAAGATTATCTATTAAAATAAAAGAGATAAATTTCTATACACATTTTTTTGTAATACTTTAAAGTTTACACTAATTCGTCATACATCTTTTTATGTCAAATTATATTTGCAATCAGATTCGTAGATTAGAAACAGTAAGTGAATTTCATCTCAATAATAAAATTATAAAAGAGTTTCCCTTAAATACCTTAATTAAAAACATTCTAGAGATCAGTAGTACATCAAAAGTAGCATAACTGGTGATAAAGTACAGACAGTAACGAACTAAAAATCAAAATAATGTCCAGTACTACGAATAAAACCATAACGTAAAAAGAAAAATAGTTATGTAGAAACAAATAACATTAAAAACATAAGCGATCGTAAACATAAAAATAAATACTTTGATCATTCACAACATAAGAACAGGACTAGTCCAATACATATCCGATATATTATCCGCTTTAATCGCCTATGTCTGTGAAGTTCAACCAGATAGTTTAAGTGATCGTTAATTCTTAATTTGTACTTGCTGCAAATAAGTTGACTTTCTGTAGAGCATACGATAACCCTAAGTGCTCGTGAATTTCGTTGTTCCGTACGAACCACGGCGCCTGTGTAATATATCTCGTAAGTTTATTCTGAAACGCTGAATTCTTCCCGTACCTCAAAGTTAGATTCCGTATGTCCAAACCGGTTTTAGAATCGCTTTGAACAAAAGTATCTAGTTAGACAGGATTATACAGCCTCGCCTGACAAACCAATGAAAGGTTTTGCCTTGCCTGACATACCAATAGAAGAATTTTCTAATAGAGTTGAGAGATTAACTGCAGATTTGCGTAGGCGGAACGCACCGCCTTGGGACTTCATGACAAAGACCCTTGAACTGGGCTTTGAAATATCAAATCTAAAAGGTAGTATGCTGGCTGAGGCTATGACCTCCTCTGTTAACATGGTCTATGTGAATTTCTTTAGTGCACATACGTTTCACAGAGGAGACAAGGGTTTCACCCTTGACCTTTCGTTTGCTGAAGAATCCGAGGCAAGGTTCTAGTATGCGTGTGTTGGCGCGTCTTAGATGATGAGACCCTTAGCGCCCATCGCTATATAGAGATGGTTATTGGGGAGGCTGCAAAATTGTGAAACTACTGTCGTTGGACCCTTGAAAATAAGACTCCAGATTCCTGAGATTCAAGATGTGTTTGTCAATAAAGTGGCTGCCCGTAGCTCCGAGGGTGTTGAGCCGGAGGAGCAGCAGGGAATTATGGAGAAAAGAAACATTAGACTAAAAAATAACCCGAGAGGGACGCAAGGCGGTCTATAGGTGGTGTCCCGAGGTGGAGGCTGCTAGGAGGAATTGCAGAAGAAGACTCAATAGAAGACGGAGAGGAAGTGATCCAACCGACAATGAGCATGCAATGGGCTTACTGAGGCAAGCACGTAGAGAGCTTAAGACTGCAATTATCAAAGCAAAGGAAGCCAAGTGGAAGGAAATATGTGAAGATTTGGATGCTGATTTCTTCGGCAGTGCTTACCGAGTGGTAAAAAGAAAATTTGGTAAATCGCTGCATAGGTTGCCAACTGCATAGCTAAGGAAAGTAGTTAGGCAGCTCTTCCCTAGAGATGAACACTGGAACCGGAGGGAACCGGTTCATCATGGACGAGCTGTTATACGCGATCAACAAGCTACAATTTCGAAAGGAACCGGGGCCTGATGGGATCTCGGCTGAGATATGAGACATCACCGCTAACGCGTCTTCATTTTTTAAAAAAGGTTATTTGTCGTGAGACGATACCCGTAACCTGGAAAAGGTTGGTCCTTAAACAGAAAGAAAACAAGGGGTTTATACTTTTAGCTTTGATTAATACTTTGGGTAAGTTTTTTGAAACTCTGATAGCGAGACGACTTGAGATGGAAATTGATAAATACACAGGACTATCAGATAACCAATTTGGTTTTCGAAAACGACGATCTACTGTGGAGCCATATCCAGAGTTACGGAGGCAGTGAATGTGGCGGTATGAGCACACAAGAGAAATACCAGTAATTTTGGTGTGGGTACAAAGTACGAATTCATTAGTGTGTTGTGGGATGCAATACTGGATCTCTCTGATTAAGAAGAAGGTTTCTCCTTGTCTTTTCGGGTTAGTGCAAGAGTTCCTGACGGGTAGGGAGATGCTGGTGAAAAAGAGAGATGAGGTCATTGTGGTCATGGAGCGGGGGAGATCGCACACGGATGTCTACCCGCTCCACAGCTATGGAGTGTGGCTTTTGACGATCTGCTAGGAATAAAGCTCCTACCGGGTGTAGAATTGACGGCCTTTGCCGATGATTTTGCGGTGATGGTTAAGGGTCGTACTGCAAAGGTGAAGCATGCTGCTGAGGACACTATACTCTTTGGTGAAGTGGATAGCGGCTAGAGGACTGGTGGTCTCTCCTCATAAGACCGAGATAATCCTGATGACGGGGAGAAGTCGCTTTCCAGATCACGGTCGATGCTATATGGACGGTATCGGTTTGGACAGATCGAGAACGTTTACTGAGCATGTAGCTGAAGTTGGTAAGAAGGCGGAGAGGGTTATCTCGGCGATAAGTTAATAGCGAACATAAAAAGACTAGAAACATAAACAAGTTAATGACTAGATACATAAAAAGGAAGATGATATCTACTGCCTCTGTACTAATGTACGCGGCCCCAGTCTGGAATGGAGCTCTTAAAATATTACGAAATAAACAAAGGATGCCTTGCTTTTATAGAGGAAATGCACTCAAGGTGATATAGACCTACAGGTATATATCCCTGGATCACCAGGATGATCGTCGTTGGGTGCTCCCGGGGGACGTTGGAAGCCCCCTTGGATGAACAGCACAAGAAGATGATTTCATAACTTAGGGTAGTTCCTTCACCACGTCGTGAGAGGAAGTGAGTTTTAGAGGATTCCACTGAGTTGTGGTGAATCACACCGAAAATGCACCGGCTTTTGGGCGTCTGGTTGAAGCAGATTTTCCCACTTCCGACGCAAAAAAAAAAAAGAAAAAAGACGGATAGTTGCGATTTCCTGTCTTATAACTAGTATACCTCCGTAATGATATCTAGCTGTTTTTTTTTTTTTTTTAATAAACCTTCGATCTAGATGAATACATAAATAACCTACACTTTCAGATTCTGAGAAGTAAACTCCATCTAAATCACCTCTTCTCATCGCGAATATCACGGGAGTCGATTTCGCTTGATTGACCTTTATTTTCAATTTCTTCAACCATTCGGCTAGTTCTAACCCAGACTATGAATAAGCTTGTTGACTTGTACGAGGATACGTCATGCAGTGAGCTTAGGCACTACTATCATAAACGACAAACAGCATTTAAATCAATAAAAATTAAAATCAATGAAAAAAAAAATCAAATCAATGAAAATAAAATCAAAAATTTTTAAATTAAATCAATGAAAATATAATATACCCAAGTAAAAATTCAAAAAAAAGTATTTTACCAAAATAATTAGATTCAGTAAACTTTTTACTGAAAATTATCCTAACGTCTAGGAATATTCGTAAATTTTTCCTCATCATATTCAGGATTGGAATTACAAAAATGACTATCTGTCATCAAAAGGACGAATTTCTAATTCGTCCTTTAGCTGATTTAGTTTTATACAACAGGGTTCAACGTTCTTATTTCAATCTTTTTTTATAAACTTAAAAAAAGGGTCAATCGATTCAATCAAAACACTTTTTTTGGGTAACTGCTAAAGTAATAAAAGAACTATTTAATGAAATCGATGGAAAGTCTGATATGAGCAATGGTGATATAGATTAAATTAATGTAAAAACAAATAAATATTAAAATATTATTTTGAATACTAAACAATATAAAATACTCAATAAAAGATCAGTTTGGTGTAATTTAATAACATTTATTTCATGATAACATTTAAAAAAAAAATTATAATCAAATATCCTTCCCTCAATGTACCATTAGTTATCCCCCCCGCTTCCATAAAATTGTAAAATATTAAACATTATTAAAATATGCAAAAGATACTTTAATAATTATCTACTACAATAGCATTTTATTTTGGGGGAGAAAAGAATATTTTAATAAAATTCTAATAAATTTTGTGGAAATTGTTTCAGTAAAAAAATAAAAGCGAACCCTTGCTTATAAAATAGTATTTATAAATTAAATAAAAATAATTCTTTGAAAGAGCTTTGAAACCATTAATATCATTTAAGTAACCCTTTACATTAATAACTTTTAGGAGCACTGGCTGTTTTACTATAAAAGAGTAGTTATAGAGGAAGTGTGCAAATAACGACAAAAAAATAAACCAGTAAAGAGCTATTCTGGCATACGTCTTGTCGAGTAACCAAGCGCTTTTATGTCATCTCGTTCAAACACGACTCGTTTTGAAGGTAATGAAACAAAAAGGGGAGTGTCTTTTTATAAATATCTTTTTCATATTTTTTTTTTAATGTAATAATTATTAATGATCATACCTCTTGATTAAATACATAAATTCAGTACATACCTAAAAGAATAATAAATTCAAACTCATTTATTTTCAAAGCAATATAAAATAATACACGATCCGTTCTTTAAAAACAGATCATTCTAAACAGAATATCTAAATTGCGGTATTTTTCAAAATCTAAAATATTTTTTGCTTAGGCAAGGTGCTTTTATTGTAAAAAAAAAAAAAAAAAATGTTTCAAAGACTTATATAAAAACTTAATGCTAACAATAATTTTACTTATTTTGCGAAGTAATCTAAAGTTATTTGAAAATATAATGAAACTTCATTCTAATTATTTTAGTTTTTCTGAATGTTAGTGATAAATAAATGAAATTTAATTCAGAGTAGGTGTAAACTTAACTTTATATTTACTATTTTGCATAACCGAGTGTTTCGAATATTCAGTGGTCCGAGTATTACAGCTAAATAAAAAAATGGATTTGAAATTATTCCAAGGTATCTCTACCTTGTAGTCATGTTTTCTTAATCGACTCTTTCTTTTTCCGTTTAGCCTCCATAACCACAGTAAAGTATTACTTCGGAGGAAGAGTGAGGATGATACGTATAAATATTAATGAAGTGTAGGCTTGTACAGCTTTTGGTCAACCGTTCCTGAGATGTGTGGTTTATTGAAATCCAACCACCAAAGAATTCCGGTATCCGCAATCTGGAATTCAAATCCGTATAAAAGTTACTGCCTTTACTAGGATTTGAACGTCAGAACTCTCGACTTGGAAACTAGCTGATTTGGGATGACGAGTTGAATCACTAGACCAGTAGTGTACTAACTACTTGCTACAGTAGACGTAACTTCTTGTATACAAATTTAAAAAAAAAAAAAAAAATTTGAAGTTATCACAATAAAATTTGAAAGTAGTAAACAATTTAAAAACTGACAAAATTGGATGAAATAAAAACATTCACTTTTCTGTTTATTAATCTTTGGTAATAAAATATTAAAATTACACTTACAAATAAACGGCAGTAATTTATTTACTATCATAAGGTTTTTCTTATGCTGTTGTGTTTGCTTTTCTATCCGAGCTATTGATTTTGTTTTAAGTAAAATACCTAAACTCAATGAGAGATAAAGTTTAGCAGAAAATGCTCAGTTGTGCCAGTTGTATAGCATACTGGTTGGACTCATTTAACGAATAAACTAAAGACAAATTTTACCCATTATTTGTTTTCATTTTTTTTTTTTTTTACTAAGATGACCAATTCATAACAACAAATTGTAATCGGAACATGAAATTGCTAAAATTAACGCTGCATGAGTTCACAGTTATCTATTCTGACTCTATTGTGAAAGTTTCTTGTTTTATCATGTTATATCAACTAAAAAGTATTTTTACAGCTTACTCTCGTTAGCCTATTTCATCCATGTGCAGATGTAATACTCAAGAGACAATAAAAGCAATAGGCATTGAATTTATAATTCGTATAACTAATTAATTAAATTACTCCCTCTATGAATCATGAGACCTTGCCGATGGTGGGAGGGCTTGCGTACTCAGTGATACAGAGTAGCTGGACCGAAGGTGCAACCATGTCGGAGAGGTACCTGTTGAGAGTCAG
>JAAAKQ030118293.1:0-13855 GCA_010016005.3 Zanna intricata | reverse complement strand
CCGCGTCAACACGTGATTTAGTTATGACGAAGCTAAGAAGGGTAGATAATTATACTCTTTACAGAAATTATATATATATATATATATATATTAGTATTGATTTTAATGAGTAAATTTTTTTACAAATCGTTAATCTAGATCTAGGTACACATTTATCCAAAGTATTCCTTTATACTTGAATTCCTTCGTTTTTATTTCTGCGTACATTAAAAGTTCTGTAAAAAATAATTTTTAATTATTTTATAGATGTACATCTTCCTAAATGGTTCTATCCTAAGAATTTTAAATAAAATTCGTGGTAAATTCTACAGTTATTCATTCCAAAACAAATAGATGATTTTTGTAGATTAATTAGAGGCTTTATACTCATATAATACGTACCATCACAAATCACTAGTCCATATCTGAGTTTTGAACTAATAAATGCAAAATATACTTCTCAATAAATCAGTATCACAAAGAGTTATAAAGTACATAAAAAAAATCTTAGGTAGCCAAGCAATATGATTTAATCAATGTGACTTCTCTACATCAAATAAAATATCAATTTATTTTATTTGTATTTGTATTTTATTTCTTTTAAAAGAAGATTAAAAATTAATAAAATTAATAATTCTTGAGATTAAAAAATAATAAAACATGTCATCAATTAAATTGAACATGCAGTTATGACTGATTGTCAACGTTTTAATTTGTTATTTATTTTAATATTTTTTAATATCCTGGTGATTGTTTAAGTAAACCGAAAGATCTTGAGAGAAAAATTACATCTTTGTTTGCTGGTGGATAAAGAAAAAAAAAATTTTTTTTAATTACTTTATTGATACAGATCCAGACTCGTTAATGCAATTCACCAATAATTAATGTAACAGTTATCGAATATCACTCTGTGAAAAGATTCTCATATAAAATATAGCTTCCAAAACGGCCGTTTGGAATACTAATTCATTATTCTGATATTTAATCTGTTAATATCTTTTGAAATCATGTATAGTTTGATACTAATTATTTACAGAATGATAATCTATTACACCTACATCAAAATAAATGTACTTTTACAAAAGAGAAATATGAATATATTTTCTTTATAAAAAATTGTTTTAGGAAAACAAATTTGTTTTTAATTTATTTAACCGTACTTGAGTTTACATTAAGCGAAATGTATATAAATATATATATTTGAAAATAGAAGATTTTAATCAGAATGATGAAAATTAAAAGAGGAAAGAATTAAAGATAAGATGAATTGAAAATAATTTTTTTAACAATGAAAAAGAAAGAGTATTTTTATAACTCAGTGGTAGAACTAAGAATTTCACATCTTTACATTTACATTCAGTTTTGACATACTTAGATTTTCAGTATTCTGATTTTCTTCCTTGTGATAATATCTCCTCCCTCCTCAATTAGATAATTCTTCTCAGCACTCCACGTGGGACTCCATCTTTATTTCCGAAATTATTATTTAATTTTTCAAGGATTTATTTAATTTTGTTTATTTCTCCCACACTCAGATTGATAACTACTTTCTTGAATTAATGGGCTCTTTTATATTAAGTCATCTGTTTTTGTAATGTACGTAATTATGAATTATTTGCTTTGTGTCACCGTCACAAAAGCGTATCACAGAGTAAAGCATGTCTTCTATTTGATATCATATAGAAGATTATCTATTAGTTTTGTAATTAACAATTTGTTAAAGCTGTATAGTTTATGACGTTAAATTCAGAGTTTAACCCTTTCAGCAGTGTAATGTTGAAAGCGTTGCATACAATTACAAGTTTTGTATAGCGTAAAGCTAAATAATTCGTATTTGTCTTCATTAAGGTGTAACGAATAATTTTTATTGGTGTCGCTTAACTTTTGATTTTTCTATTGTTTTTTATTTAATGCATAATTTTAATTTTTAGTTTATTAAGTGAATATTTATAGAGTGTCATATTTAGCAAATATATTAATAAGCATACTCTACCACTTTAAAGAGATGTGTACCGTCTGGCTGAAAAGTAACTTACATCCCCCTCTAATTTTTTTTGTAATTGATAACAAAGTTGATTTGGTTTGCGGTATTCTTCCTTGTACTGAGAGGTTACTTCAAAGAACTTATATTTCACACTTTTTTGTATTTTTGGGCGGCAGGGGAAGTGGAGCACCTCGAAGATTTCAAACGAGACAAATGTACATTGGATATATCATTTTAAAGAACTCAATGAGACAAGAATAGTGATACAATAGCAATCAATTCTGATCGCCCTATCCAAAATAGCGGTCATCAATGTGCTTATTTCAGTTATTTAATTATTTTGCTATTTAAAAATGATTAAATTAATTATTTTTAAATTCAAGACTGTCAGTTTAATTAAAAGAAGTATTTAAAAACTTTTAATAATTAAATTGTTCAATCTTTTATTAAATAATAAAATCTTTGGTCACCATTTTGGTTTAAATATAATTCACCAAGCTCTTTAAAATTATATATCAAATGACCATTAGTCCCATTTAAAATTTTTGTATTCCTCCCCACCCCTTACCACTCAAAAATAAGAAAGAATGAAATATACGTTCATTAAATTAGCCTATCAATACAAGGAGGAATGTCGCAAATCTCATCCCGTTATCACAATTATAAAAAAGTGCTTCTTGGTACGCTGGAAGGCGGTGGTAGATTTCACCGGTGCTAAGTAGGGGAGAAAAAAAAATATCCACTTTAAAGTTAAGAAAAACTTCAAATTTACTCAATACGATAATGGTTGGATGTGAAAAACGTTTCACATGTTTAGCATACGACAAGCCCCATCTTACAATTCCAGTGATATTTTGGTCATCCCTTGCCGTAAGAATTAGTCATATCAAAAATTGTTTCAAACAAAAATTTTAGGTAATGTTTAGACGACTAACAACTACTTTAAACCGATTCGATACTGTACCTATTAAGGGAGGTATAATATTTTTTTGTCTTCGAAACCCCATTGAGCCCCCTGAGCCAATTGTTGGTGATATTTAAAAAACTTTACAAAGATAAGTTTTAGGCCCTTATCCAAAGAATAGTAGGAACTTTAAACGAATTCGATATTTTACGTAATAATAAAGTTATAGCGATATATTTTTATCCCTCCATTTCCACCCCGATTTTTCCCATTAACGAACTCGACCGAGATTTTGGGTCGTTATATTTTATGTTTCATTTTGAAAGTGATTGGTGCAAAATTATGGCAGTTATCGTGTCCACAAGAAAGTAAAGTGTGTGTGTATATACATCAACTTTTGAACTGACGATGGTTTTGGGGTCTGGGAGATCTAAAATGTGAAGATATTTCGAAATTTTCTGGAAGTCGAATCATGGTAGCCATTATAATAGATGGCGTTCTTCTGAAATCTACCTAAAAGCCACCCGGTGTATGAAACATTAATTTACCTTTAATTAATCTACTTATCGTTATTTTTGTATGCAACCAAAATTTAGAAACCACCGTCATATACAACTTTGAAAATTGCTCATCTTTTAAGCGTAAGGTTGAAGGATCAGGAAAAAGATTTTTCCTAAATTTGCATCGTAATGAACAAAAATTAGCTATGTGTAGATCAGACTCTCTAAAGATCTCTTTTCCACAGCAACTAAAGATAAGTAATCTCAAATTCTGGGTTCAGAATTAAATATAGCAAACCAACTTAGGTTACAAATCCTTTTATCTATAACTGACATGGAATAGTTACTTTGGAGTTAGTATGCATTGAGTAGTTAATGATTTTGTCGCTTTGTTTACCGGTGTAAACTAAGCGAGTGAGAATAAAGTTATTTTGGTGTTTTTTACTACATTACCTTTTTGAAAACCTTAGCTTAGGGTTGAATTCAGGCTAAGTTTTTGCTGTTTTATAATATATAAGTTAACAATAATGTATTTACGTTTTGTTTCGCATAGCATTAGAACTAGAAAAAAACTGGGAAAAAATGAAATTATCACTGATGATACCAAATTCAAGATTGCGTCAAACAGGAATCCAGAGCTGCTTCAAGACAGCGGCTCGAGTGAAAGAGGATAGTAACTACAAACCTTTATTATTATATTTTTCTACATAATATGCATTATTGGTTTTAATTGAAATATATTGAAAATTTTCAAGTCCTAGTAGTACTCTACCTTGCTGTTGCTTGTTCCAGTAAATAAAGTTAAAGAATCTCTCGTTCGATTTTCGGTTTTCAAATATAATAATCCAAGACTATCTGCAAGTCTGTATGTTTAAGTAAAAATGTACATTGAGATTACATTTCATATTTAAAGTTATTATGCTTTTTTTATTGATACTGTTATTAACTAACTCTGAATAACCATCTTATTTTGTAAAAATGTGAATTAATATTTTGCTTTTTCTAAGAAAGCATGTTTCTTTGATGTGTTTATGAAGTATAGTAATTTGAATTATTCATGAATATGGTTTTACTTATTTTTTAACGTGGTCCAATGAGACATCAGGGTCACACTTAAGTATGGTAGTTAATTTTGAATAAGATATACTTTATTTTTATAAGCAATTTATTGTACATTATTCCTCATAAAAATGTTTTTTTTTTTTTTGTACAACTGTATTTTGTTTCTTTTCAATTATATCCACGTTCCAACCTCCACTTTTTTCTTCTTCTCTCCTTTTCTCATCCCAATACGTCTTCATTCTCTCTGCATGTTGTCCTTTGGGTTATTCCGAACGTTTCATTTTTTATTTTATTTTCTAATCTTTTATTCTTTAAAACTCTCTTAACATCATAATTTTCACTATATTTCATATTTTTCGCTTGGATTATCATAATTGATTTGAATGTTATTTTCTGTCATTCCTACCTTTATCATTCTACCATTCAGCCGAAACGCTATCTCGTTTCGGAGTACCTCCATTATCAAAACCATTTATAGAACTCCCGCTTTTGCAGTTTTAATGTTTTAATGTTCTTCTATGTACTTTTTTTATTTATTAACTAATTTTTCTTTCTTTATTGTTATCCTTATTTTCTTATTTTGTTTCTGGTTTTTTTCTTACAACTTCCTCCGTTGTCTTGCGTGTTCTTGTTCTTCAGTCAGCAATAATGCAAGTGCGTTTTCGATGTATATTATATTTTGTTCTACGTATGTTCCAATTTTTAATCCGGATATTATGTTTTAATCATGAAATATATAATTTCTTCCCTTTCATTTGATTTTTACTATTTTTTTTTATTGTATTTCAATACTTCAAATTTCCTACTAAGTCTGTCATATTTTTTCTTTAATTCATGTTTTTTATTCTTACCTTATTTTTTTCTAATACTGTATTCAAGATTTCTGTTAAAAAATGTTCACTTCATGTTAAATATAGGTTAAAATTTTTTTTCTACAGGTTTTCCTCTTTAATATATAAGGTTTTTATTTCTATTTTCACCCAATCTTTTCTGCTTTTCCAATGACTTTCGTCGAAGTGTAATTATTCGATTGTTCTTGATTTAGCATGAGCTGGAATCACGTTATTTTCCATACACCAAATTTTGTTAAACCAAATATTGGCTATCGTTTTATGTTATCTTCTAATATTAAATTTAAATTTCTTCGCTAACATAGTCTGGCTGATCGGGTTAAAATTTTCACAATATTTCCAGAAGGATAGTCATAATTAATTTGAGTATTGTCAGAATTTAATTCTGACAACTACTTTAGTAATTAATTCTAAAAATTATTTATTCAAAACTATTATTAATTTTCAATACTACTTTTGGGAGTGCTAAAAATATTTTCGGGAACGGAATTATTCCGAAACGTGTCGACTACGAATGGTAGAGGGACAGTGCTAGTAATCGCAAAAAATAACATTCAGTTCAATCATAATTTTCGATTTCAAGGTGTATTTATGTTTAATATCTTTTTCTGTTATATTTTTAAATTTAAAATTTGTTATAACTTCTTTAATCAAGTTTATGTTTTCCTATTTCAAAAATAAACTCAAAAATGTGCTTAGAGTTGTATTTTTTTATTAATCATTATCATTTTAAACTTGATAAGCTGTAATATACCGTTGTTCAATAAACGGGCTGTTATTACTATTATTACTTTTGAATTGAATTCCAGTTGGGAGATTCTTAAAGATCATTTGTCGTCGTAACGAAGGGAGTGTCGACCTATACAGAATAGCTGAAATTTCTTAGTTATTATCAATCGGTCTGAATGAGAGCAAAAAACGGTTAGAAGTGACAGTAGGTAAGGTAAGTAATTTCTATTTTTACTTGCAGTTAATTGAAATTCATCAATTATCATTTTACTATAATATTCCCCGTAAAGGATACATCTCTCAAATTCGGGATCAAGAAATAGTGTATCATTTCTTCATGTATTCTCTGATTTACTCTCGCAAATTCTTTCTATCATCTCTCCTCTTTAAAATTAACATACTTTCGCTATTTAAAATGCCATTTATTTACTCAAAAACATTACTCGTTAATCTTAAAATTCATTCTATCCATTTTTATTAATATATAGATCGATATATTTATATTTTATTTTATTTTCACTTATTTATTTACTCATTCGTATATCTCAGTTATACTTTTGTTTTGTTTCTTTTAGTTTATATCCAGTTATACAGCGGATAAATGGATAAATAACATCCATATCGACTCGGTATTTTTCACTCGTTCATATAGCTATCAAAAATTAATTTTCATAATAAATATACCGTAATTCAAATCTTGGACGTACCGATCCCTTTTGACCAAGATTTTACTCTACAATAGAATAAAATTCAATTATAAATTATAACTATTATATTACCTAAAATACAATAATACAATGTCTTACGACACAATACAGTTTGCTCATAAAATCATGATGGAACACAGTCAATTTTTTCCTTTTTAACATTTTTTTGCGTGCGTAAAGGATTTAAACCGATCGTATTCAAGGTCAGATCAGTTATATTTCTATGGCTTTGTTAATTGTATCATTTTTCTGGAATTATTAAATAAAATTTGACCTTACCCTATTATTATATAATCCAGTCATTCACATCGATACAATAATTCGATTTATTTCTGCGACCGTTTCAATTACCTTATTTCGTATACACATTTGCATCGTATTAAAGTAATTATTATATTTTAATAAGAGAGTACTTTTAAATGAATGATTTAAAATGTTTAAACTCTTTAAATAAATATTATTTGAATTAAAGTTGCAACAAATTAATTTGGAAATTTGCTTTACAAAATAAATATTTATGAAATATTATTAATAAACGATCCGGTTACTCGTTCGAAAACATAGATTCACGTACCGTAAATCGCTGTAATGGTTTTTTATAACGAATAAATAAGTAACTTAACATATGTTTTTTTCATTATTTTTAGTAATATAATTATTTTTTTTTTTAAGATTATTCTAAACTACATAAACTGTAATTAAACTGGTGCGTGCAATATTATTTAAATTTGTAAACTATAATTAAGCAGATGCAACTTTCTGTTAAACTTTAACGTCTCTAACTTTGTTAACGATTTCAAATTTGGTTTGCATTGCAATAGTTGAAATTATTTAACCCGGTTATGACTCGTTTATTTCTGATGATTTAACGTAGAAAACATTAGTATGAAAATGGAATTCTACACGCTTGTTTAAACACAATTCTCTTCTTAAAATAATATTTTATTAGCGATAAGATTGCGGTCAATTTACAGTATCTAAATATGTATTTATTTTCTTAGCATAAAAAAATGTTCATCGGTCCAGTTGTTATAAAAATGTATTTGTAACATAAGGAAGAGTTTAGATTTTCTGTTTAATAAATAAAATTGAAGTGTTAAGAAATCAAGGTGTAAAATTTAATAATAAAATGCCACGGCCCTTTTTTAAAAAAAACAATTGTGGTTTCTTTCAGGGAACACATCGGTACAGGTCACAGTCTCAAAAAAATAAATAAAAATTGTACCAGCTTATCTACAAGTTAGCGAATTAAAGATAAAACTGTTCATCTGTATCGATGAGATCTTACAATATGAACTTATAGAATTAGAGTTTTTTTACAACGCTTTGAGTAATACATCAAAGATATTTTCCTATAAGATTTGTGATTTACTACTATGGTAGTAAAATAAACCTGGTTACCGTAGATATTACTACCTTAAGATTAGGAATTTTATGTCGGTATCGGAAATCTATAATCTATTTACGTATAGCTCAAGCATAATAGAAACCTTTTACTAAGAATTAAAAATATTATTTTTTATACGTACAAAACTTAATATTTTGTTAAAATCTATTTTTGATCTTGCACAACACTGGAAACATAGTTGACCAATAAAAGATATGCGAGATGTATGAAAAAATTGTATGGAGTTATATGTATGAGAGATAAAACGGTTTATTAAAATGAAGAATAAAGAAATCTTAAGGAAAAGAGAAGAGAAAAAGAATCTGTTATATGTTATAATGAAAGTAAAACTACTGTTGGTAAGCGAGCACTCGTTGTGAAGAATTGAAATGAAAGAGTGGCAGAAGTATTGGAATTTCGATAGATTTTATTATGGGAAGAAAATATAAATAGATTAAGTAGGGTGCATAAGGTAGATAAATGTTGAAAACTATATGCAACTATAAATTAGGAGATAGAAATGGAAGAAGGAGTAAGTTTTAGACTCTAAAATACAGTCAAGAAATTCAAAACTTCTAATGGACGGAGACAGGATTTTACGTAGCTATTATAAACGTAATCCTTACGAAGAAAAACTGAACGGTTAGCTAATTCTAAACGATAAGTAAACCGGAATAAAATAGTACATGTCAAAATTTTATAAAACATCCTGTAAGAGAGTGAAGTAAATTATGAAACAAGAAAATGGCGAAATTTGGTCGAAGCAATAAAAACGGACAGGTAAATTCAAGAGCAAAAGGAAAATGAAAGGAAGACAAAATGTTCAAAAGTATTACGGATTGATTTTTCAGGAATTTACACAAATAATAAGCTCAATATGTAGATCGAAAAGGTAAGAAAACAAGAATTACAGATAAGAAAAATATCAGCAAAAAAAGATTGAAATAGAACTTAATTATCTAAGTGGAGATCAATAAAGGTTTGTCATATCCTGCAAAGTGTGATAACGATAATGTCATATAAGTCATCATCATCATCAGTCTGTTAGTCAGAAACCTCATGATCTTTGCAGTCGTCATGACCGTAGTATCATCACTTAGCCACCATAGTATCATCACTTAGCCACTCATGTCACTCCCCACACTCATGGATATATTTGAATTTTTCTTTTTTTGTAGGTAATAGGGGCCGACTTTCTCATTAGGTACATCGACCGTTAGGCTTATCGTCCAGACGCTGTAAGAAAAGTACCCCGGTCGGTTCACTGTAAATAAGCTCCCTGTTGTTAAAAGAAATATTCTTTAGATTGCAAAAACGTTATTTTGTAGAAAGTTTTTACTTACTATTTAACCCAAGAGAATTTAGTCAGTTGAAATTGTCCTTCTTTTATACATTTTGTGTTCTGTCCTACACTTTTAATTTCAACATATTTTTTACACTCTATATCTTTGTTATTTATTTATTCCTTTAATTATTTTAATTTTTCATACAGTTTTATTTCCTCTACACTGTCTTCCATTACTAAATAAATTCACTTTCGTTGACTTAATGTCACAAAATTTAGTTCTTAAGAAATTTTTCACGGACTCATTTATTTATTCTTCTCAATAAACCCGCTAAGTTTCAGTATTATTTAACACTGTCATCTTGATTTAAAAATCATATATCATTTATCTTCCAATTTTCTTTGTATTTTATACTCAAGTATACATCACTACACTCCTTACAAACATTAAACAATTTTTTTAAAATAAATTCTTGTATTTCTTTAATAATAAAATCTCTCCTTTCTTGAACTAATCTATTTGATGATTACATATTAGCTTAAAAAGTATTTTATTACATTTTTAAAGATATATTTTGGGTACATTTTTATTACTTTTAATTTGTCCGAACCTCATGTGTGTTTTTAGACTAAGCCAAATAATTTCTTTGAATCGTATTTCGGATCTGAACGTAGTTGAAGTGCTCTCATCAGCCAACAAAAGAAGGTTGTGGTTAATTTCTTTTCAGTCTCAAAAACATATTTTTTAAACAGTCGTGTATTTCTTAGTTGGATAAAATAAACATCGGTCTATCATGATTTTTTTTTTTTTTTGTAGAATCAACGAGTTTTTTAATGTAAAAATATCGATTGTAGTAGCCACGCGTATCAGTAAAAAATAACAGAATGTGAATTGAGCTTAAGCAATTTATTTTATTACTAAGGGTCTTTAAAAGCAGTCCCATATAATACTTTAAACAGTGTTTAGTGAATAATTCTGTATTCAGTTATAAAGCAACCGGCTTTATGCTAGAGCAGATCTGATAATTTTTTCTTCGAACGGGAGCTTAAGTCCATCTAATCTCGCTGTTAATCCGTTTTGTAAAGTTTTTATTTTATAATTAAACACGTTTTTCAACTCTATCAAAACTATTTTCTAAACTGCTTTTTATTATTTACTTCTACTATAATCTTTTACCTTTTGTTTTAAC
This sequence comes from Zanna intricata, assembly GCA_010016005.3. NCBI lineage: Eukaryota > Metazoa > Arthropoda > Insecta > Hemiptera > Fulgoridae > Zanna > Zanna intricata. The sequence continues at coordinate 3,277 of JAAAKQ030118293.1, read as the reverse complement.
TAAATACTGACGAAGTAAAATCCAATTTATTTCTTTTCTGCTGAAGGAAACAATTCGGTTTACTTATGTTTTACTTTATAAGTTCTAGGAGCACTAAAAATGGTCTAAGGAGATTAACCCTCAAACGGAGGTGGAGTTTAAAACTTTTTTTACAGCTTGTTGGTATTCATTTAGGATACAAAATTTGGAACTATACTCAAACATAAACAAAAATTTCATAGTCATTAATTATTTCAAATCAATACAAAATTAAAACAAAATTGTTTTTAAAAATGTTGTATTCTTTTTGTGTAACACACAAAACACGTACACTTACGCGCGCGCGCACACACACACGCACACGCACACACACGCACACGCGCGCGCGCCCGCACACACACACATATATATATTTGAGTGAATTTGTACTATATTCCTGTAGTATTACATGATTGCTGTAATATTCGACAATTCATTTTGACAAATATTTACTTATTATAAAAGATAAAAATATTTTATGACTTTTTTATAAATTAAAAAAAAAGAAGATTTTATTTATTAGCTGAAGGAATTGCTGCTAATTTATTTTCAGTAAAGCAGTGCAGTCCTACACATGAATAGACAACCTGATATACAAAGTTAGTAACTTCATCTGCTACGACATAAAATTTATGCATAATATTAAATCAAAAAATTGTATTAATGGGTATATAATTTTTTCAACAGATCATAAAAATTTATCAATATTTATGTTCAAATAGTCAGTAGCTTCCTTGGTGATTTTTAATAAACAAAATAGACAAAATTTCTTAATTATTTCTTCATTACTTATCAATACATGGCTGAAATTCTACTTGGCTGAATTGTATTGTAAGTGAAATTTTGAAGTTTAAATTTGTTTATCAAATTCTTAACCATTATACGGTAGGTGGTTTTAATGGCACTATTTATAGATCAGATAAATTTAATGACATAATATGTTACTCCTGCAATTAGAATTATGAGTTATAAGTATTTTTGAACTATGAAATAGAAACGATAAATTAATCAGTATAATACCATTTGCTAAGATATTTTCTTCCATATGTTGTTTCTCATTATAACTCTAAATCATTGTATGATAATAACAATTGTAATAATAATAATAGTAATTGTAGTTCTGTATTCATAGGCCTCAGAAGTTTTTCCATATAAAAAAAAAAGTACTTTTTGTTTTTCGGAAATTGTTTTATTTATTATAATCTTATTTTATACTGAGATATTTATAAGTGTCGTATCACCGATATATCGGGGAACAATAGGATTAATTTTATTAATCAAACATCAAAATGAAAACTTTTCTTTTACTTATATAAAAATAAATATCTTTTTTGAACGAACCGTAAAAGCATGCTTCAACCAGGTGAAGCCAGTTACAGTAGCTGCTAAAAAATAAAGAATAGAGAGAGAAAAATCACTTCGAAAGCACCCTATCGAAAATAAAAACACCGGCTTCATGTCTTAAAACAAACTGATTAATCATCCCACGTCACAAGAAAACAAAAGACAGATGTAATTGTATTTTACAAAACAAAAAAAAAGAAAAAAAAAAGCGCAGCTATAGTCTATTAATTATGAGAATAAAAAAGAGAAAAACGAACAACTAAAAGGATGAAAGGAGTAGTAAATTAATAAAATTCATTAATATCTGAAAAAAAGCGTTGAGATAATCAGTATTCACGTCCTTAGAATGAAGATATTTGTAATGCTCTTTGCATAACCACAGAATCGAGCAGGCGCTACATCAACGAATCCATTGTAAAAAAAAAAAAAATTCCTGAAAAAAATAATTTTATGAAATATTTTTTGTTTAATAATATTATTAATTTTGTAATATCTTACACCAGAAACAAAGTTAATTTTTTCATTAAAATAAAACACGATAATGGAAAACATTTTTAGTCTATCCAGTTAATGTATTAATGTAATTAATTTCTTTTCAGATTCCGAATTGGGAATTCAAAAGGTCAATCCAGAATAATTAACTCTTAGTCAATTCAACTGCATATTGTTTAGCTTATTTCCCCTAAAATATATTCAATGAAATAAAAAACATAGGATTATATTACACCTTTCCACTTACGTAAAGAATACTTTTATAAAGGGAACAAACGTACGGAGACAACTTGTATAAAAAATTATGAATAGGTTTTTTTAATTGCAATTTCTTTGGGTAAATTTATTTGACTATACAATAAACCAATTTTCAGTGACATCGTCAAAACTTAGGAACATTTTTTTTTTGTTCGTCAAAAGAAAGGAACAATATAAATATATATATAGGATTATAAAATAATGAACTGCAAATAAGATTTTCACTCGAACTAAGCGTTGATCTTCCTCGAAATATAATTTCCACATATCAATATTAGTAGTTACAAATCTAATCAAAATTATTGTATTACACATCAGTATTTGACGTTTCTTTATATTTATGAAATAAAAAGTTTTCCAATAAATAAACAAGATTATATTAGAACCGAATCACATTTAATTAAGAACTAAATTATTTACGCTGTATTTTTTTTCAGCGTGTAATCCCTGGAAATCGAAGAACAATCATATTATATCGTCGTTTAAAATTAACTTACCTTACAATAAACATAGCGACTTCAGATTTAATAAATTGTTTTCTTTTAAAATACTTCGCATAAGAAGTAGGCTAACGATTTTTAAAATAGAACTTATTTTAATAATTATTCTTTTATTTTTTTTTTTTAATAAAAATAAGTAAAAACACAGATATAGTAAATGTATAGAAAATTCTAGACGAAAAAATAATAGAAAACGTAATGGATTCCAAAAATTTTTCAAATTATAAAAGAAGATAAAACGGGGAGAGATAAAATCAGGTTGCAGACGAGAAATAAAATCTAAAAAGAAATACATTTAAGTTTTATTAACTTTGATAGATAGTATGCTGAAATGTTATAAGAATAAAATAATGAAATCAGAAAAAAAAAGATACTTTAATATAAAAATCTAAACAGTTTATTAAGATTTACTATAAAAACTTTCCTTTCTATCAAACTTTAACTAATATGACAAATATTCATTATCTATCTGTTAGGAGTACAATACCTATTTCATACAGTTTGTCCTTAAAGAATATTCAGCCGGCCTCTGTGGCTGAGTGGTAGCGTCTCAGCCTTTCATTCCGGAGGTCCTGGGTTCGAATCCCAGTCAGGCATGGCATTTTTCACACACGCTGCAATTTATTCATCTCATCCTCTGAAGATATACCTTAACGGTGGTTCCG
>JAAAKQ030118292.1:21744-32132 GCA_010016005.3 Zanna intricata | reverse complement strand
TTCATTACATTCATAACATTACCGTCATTCATCCTCTGAAGTAATAGCTTACGGTAATTCCGGAAGCTAAACAGATAAAGAGAGAGAGAGAGAGAGAGAGAGAGATGTCGTTATTGTTTTATGTTACTAAATTTTAAATCGTAACAAAGTATATTTTATTATAAGAATTTATATTATTATTATTATGTATGTTACATCAGTTACTTAAATGAATAAATACAAAAATCAGTTCTTAGTGTAAGAAAAAGGCATTTGTAATACTAAGATAGTAATACTAAGAGTAAGACTAAGATAGGTAAGAAATCAGTAAATAACTTATTTTTTTGAAATTATTAAATATTTAACAGTTAATTGTAATAGTTCAGTTGAATATTTCTACTCACTACACAATTATAGGGATATCGATGAGGTTGTTCCCTAAGGACGTTTACCTATTCCCGGTATTATTTAATATTTTTAGAGGAAATAACTTTTTGTTGCAGTATTTATTTAAGCCGGACAATAAGAAATCGTTATCAGTTATCTGCTGCTACTATCTAGTTAAAAATATTCCAATATCAAAGGGATGGTCGGGATGAACCCCTGATGGCTTAAAATACTTCTCTAGATTAAGCTTTTAGTTTCGTTTTGTAACCTCTCTGAGGTTAGATCAAATTTACCACAACATCTTCTCTTTACATTGATTTTTTTCTCCCCTATTTTGCTCTGTGGGTGAGGTGCTAATCCTTTTAGGTCTATGTTAAAGATGTCGGGATCTATAGATCAAAGCTTTTCAAACTTTGTGTGATTTGGTGGAAGATGAGCTGCTTTGGAATCGATCCGGACATTTTATTTCCTATTAAACTAAACGATAATATGAGTATCGGCGTAGTGGCTGTTGTACATATTAGTAGATTTGGGTATTCTAATTTCTCTTAAAATTCAAAAATATAAGTTTTTGGATAGTTTTTAGTTATTAATGAATTTGAGAGAAAGGTTATTTGGTTTAAATTGCATACTACTATTAAAAATATTCGTAAACAAGTTTCTAATTCTTTTAATCCCGATGCATTACAGGTATGAACCCAAAAGTATATATAGTTATTTATTTTTTGAACCGTTTTTTATATTCCATATAAAAATACATAAATTTTGTAGTATTTTATAAGTACTAGGTAAAAAGGGGAAATTACTATTTTATTTTAAATATAAGCTTTTAATAGAACAAATTAATAATAAATAAATATATATATTAATTATTTTTCTAGTATGTATTTTAAGATGTGAAATAGTTTTGAAATGGAAAGATGTTTCAATTACTAAATATTATTTGCGTAGTATAAACAAAAGAAAAGAAATTTTATATTTTTATATGCAATAAATTAATCAGTAATGAAGAATATTTTGTGCCGTTATTTAATCCTATTTCGTTATGAATTGAAATTATAACTTAAATCAAAGAAGCTTATTATATAATTTTATTAGAGTACGTAATTTTATTTCTGATAATAATCTGTTTGAAAGTTAGTTTTTTGTTATATATAAAATTTTTCGCTTTTTATTTTTATCTTCATAAGTAGAATTTGATTTTTTTGGCAATAAATTTTATCTTTACTGACATCAGTATTGTCATAATTTCAATATGTTAATTTTATGACGTTATAAAAATTTTAAAGATTGTAACAGATTAATCTATAACTTTATATCATTTATAAAGAAGTATTATATTCTTTTACGATAATATTTTCGCAAAGAAAGTCATAAATTTATTAGGCTATCTGTCGACAGTTGTTACTTTAAAAAACAGCAGGTTATTTAATTATAATATTAAGGGCTGATCTGATGAAATCAGCTTAGCTTATATTTTATGCATCTTATACCAAAATATTTCCTACAAATGCAAAAATAAATCAAATTGAACGAATGAATTTTTTTTTTCAGTTTTATGTGAAATTAGTAGATAGTAAAAGAACACATATTTTGAACAAAGTAATAACAAAGATTATTTTTGTATAAATTAGGGCTACATAAATTTTTATGGTTATTAGGCATATTCTGTCGTTGATATCTGTTCATCAATTTTAAAAACGTTGATAAAAACACTATAAATTTATAAAAAAATCAGGAAATATGAAAATTAAATTAATACAAATAAGGGTTTTAAATATCATTCTAACTTTTTATAAGTTTTTTTATTCTGCTTTATTAAATTTATAGATTTCAATATACTCATAATAAAATATTTAAACTGTTTTATATTTTGAGCTTGTAATATGATATGTAGATATTTGATGGTGTCTATGATTCAGTTACTCTTCCACGCAAAAACTACACAACCGACTGAGCCGAAATTTTACATGAACACAGTTTTTATACTTAGAAAGAACATAGAACTATTGCCATTAGAAAATGTTTCACCGTTTCTTTAGTATGGTCAAATCGTTGGTCTTATGAAAGTTGAAGACCACTTGAGTATTTGAAATTAAATTTTATACAAAAAAAGAACTTTGTCTTTTTCGATATCTCGTTTGGTTTTGTGAAAAGTAGTTTTAAAGGTGCGACTTTGTACCGCGCGGCGGCTCAACTAACATAGCCACTGTTACTATTACTGTGTGTGCGACGCGACTGGTTGCACCTGCCTCCGGTTAAATGTCTAAAAAACACCAAATAAAATAAAAGGAAAAAAAAAATTAAATGAGAAAATAAGTACGGTCACCTCTTCGTGGTGTTTATCGCTAAACGCTAAGAACCATGCAAAATTTTTTAAAACTTTTTATCTGCGCGGTAACTTTGTATAAGTATTATTTTTAATATTATGGGAACGGGCTGTTCTGAAACTCATAGGTCTTCAGATCTTTTTGATAAGCATGAGAATAATGAAAACAAAGGTCAGTTCCCAACTAATAATTAATAATCTTCTGTAGAATAATAATTAATTTTAGTAGGAATAACTATAATATTTTTTTACCCTACATCTAAACATCAACAAGGCACAAAACCTTTGTAGAAAAAATTAGTTACATTCGATTTTTTTGTTCAACTTTTTTCAATATACCAGCATTAACTCATCTTTAAATTTTCTCAACAAAATATTAACTCTCTTTTTTACTGTTTACCTCCGAAGCAAACGTATTAACTGAATAACATTAAAGGCGTATCATTAAAATAAACAGCAAGTTTAATAGTAAGTATGTTTTGTATTTGAACGAATTATTTTCACGTTTTTTTCGAAGCGTGAAAAATCAAAGTTCAGAGATGATCAAATTTGATCACAGATCTCACTAGAGTAGATAAATTATTCACCTGTCTCGTTTTACATTATAATGCGCAATAAAAATGTATCGGCGTATGTTTTGAATCAAAGGTCTTTGAAAAAATTTTTATCTACCTAAAATTTTATGTAAATATATATTCATTTTGAAATTATGCCTTTTAGTAAAATTTGTTTCTAATACTTTTTATCTTAAGTGACTAGCTATTGAAGAATTAAATTTATATGTGCATATCATTTATGTGACGAAAGTTATATAAAAGAGACGGTCTTAAGTGAACGCATACACGGTGGGTGGCCTGAAGTCGAGATACTTATCGGATTTGTGCAGAGAAAGAGAGAAGGAAAGATCGAATGAGTTTAGTAGATAAAAGCCGAGTGTAAGCAATTGCATTGTATTAAGTAGGTGCATTACGTAGATCTGGTGTATTGCAGCTTGAAATGTCTGTTCTTCAGTCTTGAAGGAAGAACCTAGTTCTTCACACAATCAAATTTCAATATTCTGCTTTGCTTAAAATTCTATTTATAAGCAAAAATGTATGTAGATTACGGTTTTAAATTATTGCTTTGAAGTAAGTAAATAAGTGTAATAATAAGCGAAAAAAAATTGAATTAGCTTTTACCCAGTGAGTTTTTTATTAATGAAGTAGAGATGCTTATCCAGTAATGCGTTGTGCACTAGATTAAAAAAAACGAAACAAAATATTATTGTAATTAATTAAGATCATTAACTAATCTAATTTAATTTGCATAATTAATCATCTAAAAGTTTGTTATGTTAATAACTATGTCATATGAAATAGGTTTAAATTATCAGCTTAGATTTTATAGTAATTTTATGTAACTGTTTTCATAATTTCTTTTCATTAAGGTACTTTCAAAAAAATTCAAGTTTATGTTCAAATAAATAAGTGGAAAATTAAAATAAATCGTGAACTATTTTAATCATGATTGAATGCTATTTTGGAACTAACGTAAGTGGATAATATCTGATTTATTCCCGTAAAACAACGATGATATTATTAACAAAAAGAAAGAATTTTTGTGTACGGCCTTAACTGAATAGCTTTTTAAACAATCAATGTATTTATTTGTTTTTATTTTCAGATAAAATGAAATGACGTATATTGTTCGTTTATTGAATATTCAAGTTTTTGTATGTAAACAATAAAGCAAAAATTGAAAAAGCGCTCAAACTGAAGTTCGTTGTTATTAAAAAATTAACTTTTAAAATTGACTTGAATCTAAATTAGTAACCAAGGGTTTATTATTATTTGTTTGGGGACGTTGTGTTTTTTAATTTTTTTTTTTTTGTACAAAAATCATTCTTCATAAACGTATTGGTTAATTATAATAATATTTTTTAGATTTATTTAAATTAAAAAAAAAGAAGATTATTATCTGTAATTTTAAAATCAATTAGGAAAATTTTATTTATTATTTTATTTTCTTTATAACTCTTAACTAATTTTAAGTAGACTGTGATTATCAGATACTTAAGGTTATGAGAAAAAATACTTCAAAAGAAAGTTTTTACGTGTAAGTAGACTGCTGCAGTACTACTTAATGAAGATTTGTTTCTGGTACATATAATGAAATAAAAGGCTATGTTGCCGTATAACATGATCTGTCATTACGTGTTTTATTATGACATTAGTTTACTTTTAAAAATTTATCTACGAATAAAGCTTTTTTTTTACTTACAGAAATATTTTGTAATAAGATGCTATTTAACTATGATGATATTTATCTATGTGATATTTAAGGATGATATTCTTAAATAAGGATATATTTAACTATGTGATGTTACTCTAAATGGTTTACAAAATTAAAGTTATTACTTAAATTAAAGTTTACAAAATTAAAGTTACAGCAAGGGGTTTAAGTTAAATGATGCTCACCGGCCAATTATCAATACATTTTTTAATGGTTAATTTACCATATAAATTGGAAGCTTGTTCATGGGAATATAGAATGAAAATTTTGTAGGGTATAAAAGATTAATAGTACTAGATATTTTTTTAAGTTAATTCTTATTAACAAATTAAGCTAATTTGTTTTATATAAGTTACTTTTAAAATGTAGATCAGTGAAATGTACAACATGTGAACCTGTAAAATATTTACATAAATACTAGATAGAAGAATCGTTTTCCCTGTTTTACGGCTAATAAAACAAAATACTAAGAAAGAAGGTGATCGGTTGACAAAAAATAATTGATGTGTTAATAAAGATACAGTAATCTACAGTAATTTTAATATTTATTAAAAGTTTTTGGTTTCATATTCCCGGCTTCTTACTTTTATTTGTATTTGGGTTTCTATTTATCATCATGTATTCAGATTCAAAATTTGCTTGATTACCATTTAAAGTAGTAGCTTTTGCTTAAAATCTTATGACGAAGAACTGCCTGGAGACTATGAAATTTCTCATTTCTCAAAATGAGAAATTTTAAAAGTAATAAGAAGCGTACAAATTGATATCTATACAGTGAACAAACGTTAGAATTAATAAAATATTTGACTGAATTTGTCTGCTAAAACTTAAAATTGAAGTAAAAATATTGCAGACTGAGATAAGTAAGAGAGAACTACATAAAAACATAAAAAGATTGACTTGGTTTGATTCCAGAAAATAACAATAATATATATATTTATATGGATATATTACATAATTGAATTAATTTTTAATATTAGTGGAATCCACTTTTTTCACCGACAATTTTTTGAAATTATTTTATTCCACCCTCGTAATTGTATTACGTATAATAATGATTGTTATTAAAAATCAATGTTAAAAGAATTCATCTCATTCTATGAACAATAATTTTCGTAGGAGCTGTCTTGTAAACAGATTAATGAACTGTTGCGTTGACTCCTCGATTTTTTAAAACTAAAAAAATAAATGTTTTGCTAGGAACCATAATCAAAACGGATATTATTCATGTAATACATTTTCGAAAAATTACAAAACCGTTTTCAGTAACAAAAAAACATTCCACGGTAGTCTCTTACTGCGGACAATGGGGAATAAAGTTATGGTTTTATTATCCTTCTCACGTTTTCAACTATACTCTGCGCATCAACATGCCAAGCCAAATTAAACGTAGTTGATATTCAGTCGAAAACCTACACGCTTTCTTACTATTAACCACAGGATCTAGCTGTAGTAAAACATCATAACTCTTAGAGAAAACTATTCTGATTGATAACTTTTGTATTTTAGATGCTTTTTACGTATCACAACTATAAGAAACTACAGGTCAGAAAGGTTAAAATAATCAATTTAATTTATTTTTGAATGTTATGTATAACTGTCTAATATTGATGAAAAATAAATAGGGGAATGATTTAAAGCGTAATTGGTGCTGTATAAAAACCAGACAAAGAGAGGCATAGTTTTCAATAAATTAAGCAGATTTGTGCATTATTAAAGTAGGTGTGAGAGCGAAAAAGAAATAAAGTATATTTTGCTAATATGTATAAATAATTAAACAAGTTAATAAATATTAATGAAACAGTTTTATATTTATAAAACATTATGTGTCCAATGATCCCTTGGATTAGAGGTCGAGTTCTTCAATGAGTGATATCAGTACGTTAAAGGGTTTTAAAAAAACATATTGCAGACATTATATGGGTCTATTCATAGAAGAAAAATGTGGAGAATACGGTCCATTAAAGAGTTAGTTGATATAATTAGGGTTAAAGGAAGATTTCATAAGATTTTTGAAGGTTCAAAGGAACTGGGGTTGGAACACATTTAAAAGAGAAGTGAGAGTGCCGAAAAAAATATTCAATGTAGTGTTGGTATATACAATACATTGAGTATTTCTTTACGCACCAAAACTGGTGCGGACGAGTAATATGTTTTAATGGTGATAATTTGCAAGTGAAGGCGAGAAAGGAGAGCGCACTGGAGGCTTACATTTAAAAAGGCGCAGACTCACCTTAGGCTGTAGGGTCAAAAAAGAAGAAGAAAATTAGTACAATTGTAGTTTTTTACAGTATACAGTTGAAAAATTACAAGCGTGCTGAATTAAATAGTACTTTTATACCCTACACAATGGCACACTTTGTAATATTTTTTCACTATTTCAAATGAATGTGTTGGATTACTCTTATTTATAAGACTGTTTACTAATTTAAAATTCGTTTATTATTAACTCGGGTTTTAAATTAATAACATTAGTTTTTTTTTCGCATCATAATAAATTTGTTGAATTAATAATCGGAAAATTCACAGCAACATGAATCTATAATTTTTATCCTTTAATTCTAACGGCCCAAATGGATCTTCTAAGTAAATCAACGTTATAATGAAAATGTAAAAAAACTTCATCCAAGATTGGAAGATAAAATAACGAAGTTGCTGTTAGAAGGGAGTCATTTGTTTAAGAATTTACTCATTCACGTTAGTGTAATTATTCTTTTTTATTCATTTGTCTGTTTTGACGCACTCTTTTTCCGTTTCTTCTATGATATTCCTATTTCTTATCCAACATCTTTAATTATTTATTTTAAGTACTCTAATTCTGTGTTTCCATATAGTTTTTACTTTCTACTTCCTTCCGTTACTAAATTACATAACCCTAGGTGCCTTTAATATAGCCCACCGGGCTGGTCTAGTGGTTAACGCGTCATCGCAAATCAGCTGATTTCCAAGTCGAGAATTCTAAAGTTCAAATCCTAATAAAGGTTTTGTACTTTATACGGATTTGAATACCAGATCGCGGATACTGGTGTTCTTTGGTGGTTGGGTTTCAATTAACCACACTTCTCAGGAGTGGTCGACCTAAGACTGTACAAGACTTATACTTCATTCACATTCATGCATACATATGACCCTTATTCATCCTCTGAAGTGATATACCTTATTGTGGTTCCGGAGGCTAAAAAGAAAAAAGAGGTTCTTTTAATGTGTGCCTGCCAGTATGGTAAGAATTTTCAACAAATATTGTTCTCTGATTTTTCCTTAAAATTCCTTAATTGCGAACTTTATCAAGCCACTTAACTATCAACAAATACCACCAAATTTCAAATATGGATTATTTATTTTTCTTTTAGTATTACACTTATGCATGTTTGCTTCCAAAAGAGATATTTTTCAATATTACATTCTAGTAGAGAACATTCTGTCTAGTAGAGTCGACTGATGTTTGAAAAGGCATCCGACTGTAAAACTCTTGCTCGAAATTTTTATTCTCGACTGATAAATTAATAGTTAAAATTCTTTACGCGTTGCTATTTAAATGTGATGAATGTAGATAAGACCCAAGTGTCGTTCAAACATTGCTCCGCGGTTATAACGGAGAAATATTCTTTTCCCAGATTGTTTCTGAATAAATTGAATGAATTTTCACCCGATGGATAATAAAATAATTCGTATTATGTAAAAATAAAAATGGATACATTTCGCTTGTTTAATTTAAAATAATTTATTAATAATGTTACTATACTAATAGTGAATAAAATGAATTAAAAATGATATTAGATGTTAGTTAATAAAAGAAAATTATCAGAATATAATGTAGGTCAAGGAAATGAGTTTCTATCATTAAAAAATATTTGAATGATCGATATAACTTGTGTGAATCTGATACGTTTGATCTGCAGGTTTTTTAAAATGACTAACACTTAGGAAGTTCTACCAGTAATATAATGCAAATTGCAAACTCCAATTTGTTTTCCCTAGGCCATGAGGTAAATATACATAAAAAACGATCCTCTCTACTCTACGTCTTGCCTGAGCGCCCGCATTGAAAACAGGAAAGTGAATGATATCTAGTAACTCCACTTTAGCTTATTTATTGTAATAATCCAGGCGTGGTATTTCTGCTTGTAGCCCACGTGTCCATCCTTCAATATTTTCAAAGCATGGAACAGTTTTGAAAATATGAAAATCAGGTGATGGCTGTTATACATTTCATTATTTAAAAATATATAAATAAAAAAATTAATAATTTCTAATAAAACCCATTTAATTCTTTTAATTTCCCTTATTACTATTTTTTCCCTAAAACGCAGACGATAATTTTTTTTTTTTTTTTTTAATAAAACCGATTTTAGCGCCTTTTATAATGAACGGATGAGAAAGGTTGAATTTTTATAATTTGGAAAACGAGAAGTCCGATTATGGTGAAAAACTCCAGCTTCGGATTGATGCAAAGCGTTAGCGCTTGCCTTCTTTGTGGAAGGTAGATATTTTGAACACCTGTCGGATTAATAATACTATGGTTAACGATAACAACTCCTGTATACTGTCCTCTATCCATGGTTCAGTTTTAAAGAGAGATATGCGAACCAGCAATGTCTGATGCAGCTTCTTTCCTTTAAGTAAAAGTTTTAACTATCTGAAGTCCTCCTCAATGCTATACAATAAACTAACGTATTAACTAAATCGATCAGACAGTTTTACTGCTGTTCAACCAAATTAGAAGAAAATTTGTATACTCGTCTCAAAGCTCAGGTTCTAAAAAGTGAAAATTTATTTTTTACTCTTCTTCAGTCCTAGAGTTATAAAATTCCTTATAGGAATATTTATGTATATTTTTTTAATTTAATCATGAAATTTTTACCGTTAGTTGATAAGCGGCTTTTGTTACAAACTCATGTTTGTAAGAAAATCCACAATCTAAGTTTTGAAACACTGTTACATTCACGACAGTACTACTTTAATTATTTTTTTTTACATATTTATAAAAATGTCATTTTTTTTATAAAAAGCTACTTGTTAAAAAAACTGAAAAGAAATGTTTTGTTAAGGTTTGAAATTTTTTTCACATTTATTGATTCATTTTACTAAATATGAGTAATGCATATTACGTATTAGACCTTGTTTTGCTTCAGTCTTTTTCTACTTTTATTTATTTGTAATCCGGTTTCTAATCAGATATTGTATCAATCTTTTTAATCTGACCTTAAAGTTGATTTATAATAACCAAAATAGTTCGATATATTCCTTGCTTTTTCATTCTTTTTTTTGTGCTTTACCAAATGGATTATTGAACTGAGCTACTATAGGCACTAACACACACACACACCCGCGGTGCGCGCGCGATGGAGAGAGAGAGAGAGAGATACTATGCCTAATTTATATTATTTGACAGATTATGAATTTTAATTAATTGTGACTAAGT
>JAAAKQ030118292.1:0-21644 GCA_010016005.3 Zanna intricata | reverse complement strand
GAGAGAGAGAGAGAGAGATACTATGCCTAATTTATATTATTTGACAGATTATGAATTTTAATTAATTGTGACTAAGTTAACTGCTATTTAATTTACGATATTTATTCATGACTTTAATTCATTTAACTGATAATTAAGGCAAGATATGCATCATATGAGATGATTAAAACCATGTTAATTTCTTTTAATAATAGTTATGGCTGTACAATTACTTGTAATGTTAGTGAGAATGAAAAAAATTATAGCTGATAAGCATATTCAAAGATATTATAGATTATTTGTTCGATTATAATTTACATGCGTCAACATTTTTTTCACTTACTGTTTTTTTTTTCTTCAAATAACTTATAAATTCCCTTGATGCTTTATTAGTTCGATGCTTTATTTATTCAATTATTCTTAAAAAAAATTTTTAATTGTTTTCTATTAAGTATAGAGTGACATTCCACTGTTACAAACTACTCCCTGAATTTGTCTTAAAAGTGGAATGTTTATTTTGATATTATAATTACAAGGAATAAATATTTTTTGTGTTTTGATGAAAAATCCTTTTAATTCTGTAGAAAAGGAAAATAGTTTGTTAAAATTATTTTGGGGCTTAGCTATGACTACTAAAGAGTTATTACGTAATGATTTCAATTTCCAGTGACAGCCTTGGCATTTTTCTATAATCGTCTAATAAAAAATAGGTATTATAATTATCACATTTTTGGTCTAAAAGAAATAAATAAACGATCATACAGGTTTTTGTGTTATTGTTGATAAAGACTTGCGTTAGTTTCAGTAAAAAAAATATAGTTTTTTTCTTTTAGAACTTCTACTATAAAATTAGATTACATATTAACGTGTCTGGAAAAATTTGCATTTTATTGAACAAAACAGTTAATTTGTTTAAAAAAGTTTTCATTAAGTTCATATCTTCCCTCTAATAAAAGATGGGAATTTCTTGATACTTTTATAGAAATTATTGATTATTATTAGAAATCATATAAACTGACCTCTACAGTTTTACACCCTATCCTGTTGAATAATGCATAACTACGAGGGTGAAATATAAGGATCTTTGCACTATAAGACGATGGCCACTTACCAGACTATTTTATTAGTATAAAACTCCTTTCTTGTGTAAACTCTAAAACACAAACCACCCTTTTCATAAGAATTTAATATTAATTGTATTTAATGGGTCTCGTGTATTTCGCTTCGTTAAACTAACTCAGAAATTTAATAAGGATCTAAACATCGAATTAGGGAAAACTTAGTAAGTAATTTCTTTTTTATTGAGAAGAAAGAAAAATCTCAGACTTATAGAAGACTTAAGCAAGGATATTTTTGAATGTAATGAGAAGTGAACGAAGTGTTACGCGAAAAATACCAGTCAAACAAGGAATCGAATTTGGGACTATATTACTTAGCCCTTATCTACAACAAATTAACTGTCGAAATATAATAAAGGATATTATAAATTGTTTTTATAATATACATTTTAGTACATGTACTTTTTAATATTTTTTCAAAAAAAAAACCCTAATAATATGTTCCAGTTGATCTAGATTCTAGAGCCTAAGAAATATTTGAAAATTTGCTCTTGAAAACGATAGTATTTAATCCACAGACTTACATGTAATTGTTGATACAGTTGCTCCTGAATGTGTTAAAAATCGTGACGGCTGAATTAAGTATGACATT
Organism: Zanna intricata; assembly: GCA_010016005.3. Lineage (NCBI taxonomy): Eukaryota > Metazoa > Arthropoda > Insecta > Hemiptera > Fulgoridae > Zanna > Zanna intricata. Next base: position 19,955 of record JAAAKQ030118292.1, on the reverse strand, counting down.
TTTACATTTATCTGTAACTTCAATTCCGCATTCATTTTAGAAAGTAGATATCTATAGTGATAATAATTTTTTGTACAGATTTTTGGTTTTTTTTGTCTTCAGTCATTTGACAGGTTTGGTGAAGCTCTCCAAGTTCCCATATCTAGTGCCAGTCGTTTCATTTCGGTATACCTCCTACATCCTACGTCCCTAACAAATTGTTTTACATATTCCAATCGTTGCCTGCCTGCACAATTTTTCCCATCTACTTGTCCCTCCATTATTAAAGCGACTATTCCAGTATGCCTTAATATGTGACCTATAAGTCTGTTTCTTCTTTTAACTACATTTTTCCAAATGCTTCTTTTTTCATCGATTTGCCGCAAAACCTCTTCATTTGTCTCTTTATCCACCCATCCTACTTTTAACATTCTCCTGTAACACCACATTTCAAAAGCTTTTAATCTTTTCTTCTCAGGTACTCCGATCGACAAAGTTTCACTTCCGTATAAAGCTACGCTCCAAAAATATACTTTCAGAAACGTTTTCCTGATGTTTAAATTAATTTTTGATGTAAGAAAATTATATTTCTGATTGAAAGCTCGTATCGCCTGTGCTATTTGGCATTTTATATCGCTCCTGCTTCGTCCATCTTTAGTAATTCTACTTCCCAAATAACAAAATTCTTCTACTTCAGTAATCTTTTCTCTTCCTACTTTTATATTCGGGATGTAAATTTTACATTATTTAAATAATTTACATTATTTCTACTACATTTTGTAATGTAGTATGAAGTGAACTTTTTATAATGTACTTTTTGTAATGTACGAATGTAATGTAATAGATTTTTGTTTATCGTTATTAAACGCTCTAAAAGCTAGAATAACATATTTGAATTTAATTACGATGGCTTAAAATAAATTTCTTGTTTAATTTATTAGATATTTTCTAAAAGTAATATTTCGATCCTGCTCATATTTATTTGATTCAAACCTGATGCGGTACAACGGGATTGTACTGCTTTAAATTTACCAGAGAACAAGATAATTGTTTATTACTGAGAATATTATTGGGTATTTTTTTTGTTAATTTCCGAGGTAAGTTTGGGATGTCAAAATAAGGTTTGGAATATTGTGAACAGGTTTTTTATATTCTTTCATTAACGTCATGTATATAGCAGCACTTATTTTTTTTTAAAAGCATTAAATTTAAGATAGGAATCTGAATTCTTTTGTTAAACCACACATCCTACAGGTTTGATTTAAATTAAAAGCTGATTTGGACAACCATTTATAGATGTTTAATAATTTTTATCAATTCTGGATCGATTCCGCATTCCTAACATTTAATTTAAGAAGAGAAAATTAATAATATAATTCTGTTTTAAATGTTTTATCATAAAAATTTGACCAGTATTGAGGAAGAAAAAGGGAAAAAGTGCTACTGACGGTTTAAATAATAGGCTTAGTTAATCTATTATTAACTGGTTGGATTTCATTATTAATATTTTTTGGTATTTTGTGATTAAAATTTTATTTCAACTATTTTTATCTTTAATTTATTAGAGGATTATTTAAAAAATGCGTATTTTGTTAAATGATATATATTTATATAACAAACTGGTTTTATTCCAGTTCAAAAAATTTTGTCAATTCATATTCCTTCTTTTTATTTAATTGCCATATTCTCCTTTTTTCCATTACAACTTAGATGGTAGTCGTAAAAAAGAGGTATTTTTCTTCTGTATTTCTTCTGCTTTTCTGTCAGATTAATTAAACAAAATGAAATTAAGATAATAAATATGTTACACATTCTTAATATATTATCTAATTAGCATTTCAGAATCAGTTGAAACATATTTACTCTTTCAGAAGTTATCGTAGCTATTTGAATTTATTTTTATTCGGTTCTTATATCCTAAAAAGAAATATAAAGAACATATACATAATAGTAATAATATTTTAATAATAACGATATTAATAACTTTTGAGATCAGTTGATCGAGTATTCGATTGAGGTTTCTAACCACCTCGCGTGGGTTAAGGACTTTTTTATTTTACCAATGTAGGGTGTAAGAAAAGAATAAGCTAATACAGGAATTATCTTCTAAAACAAGTAACTTCGCAGTTAAGTTAATAGGACATTTTTTTTTTTTATTAAATAATTTAATTTTTTTTAAATTACGTAACTGTAAGCTAACATATTGTCAATTCATATTCCTTCTTTTTATGAATATGAAAAGTAATATGAAACTACCAAAGAGCAACTCAGTTATAGTTAGCATTCATTTTTTTTATCATCTGAAATATCATTCGGGTAACTTTAAACGGGTTCTACCTTCAACATTTCCTTTTATGTAAAGATATAGTATATAAAACTAAGTTGCATTATTTTGAAATATGGAGGGGACTAACGTTTCTGGAAATTAAAGTTTCTTACACATTCACTTTGAATGTCAAATTATTATTATTATTATTATTATTATTATTAACGTAAAAAGATTTGATATCAAAATTGTCGCCTCTTTTCACGGCCGTAGAGTATTTATGTTTGATATTCTCTTTAGAGGTTATACACGAATGTCTCTTTTGCGGAAAACAGGCAGTTTTTTCGTGGAAAAAGGTATTAGAATATTTTTCTCAAGTGACGTAGCTTATATACTTTTTTTACACTAATTACGTTCTTTAAAAAAACAAAGCGAGAGGCATTCAAGTAAAGAGATTTTTGATAGTATGTTAGGTTATTTAAAGCACTGTGAATAATAATTCCCTATTACATATCAGCATTCATAAGATCAAGTATGCATCTTTGAATACAAAAAAAAAAAAAAAAATCAGCAAGGAAACATAATTCATGTCACCCTCACCGCCGAAAGGAAGTCGTTAGAAAACCAATTTTTTATACATTTTTTTTCTGAAACTCTACATTTTATCAGAAAATGAGTAGTAATTATCAAGATCGAATAAATGAGTAAAATAATGAAAAACACTACGATCTCTCTTTAATCTACCTCCAAACCTTCAGTAAAAGTACGGCGTGAAAATGAAAAGTAACTAGGTTTCTTTTGGTGTACTTAGTTAAATTTTAATTTAAAAGAAAATCTACGATATATTTTCGGTTAATTTATTTTACATCTATTCTATATATCTCTTGTAGAAATTAAATCTATAATACACTTAATTTAAAAATTGATGTGAGTAATCTTAATTGACGATTTATTCACTTTTATTTTTATAACTATGAAATTTCTCACCATTATCTACACACATTTTTATATCTACATTAGAGTAATTTTCATTTTTGAGCTAAATTAAAAGCTACATAGAATTCATTAAAATCCATCATTGCATTAACGTTTCAAATTTAATCGTAACAGTTTTTAACCTTTATCTAATTATATATATATATATATTTGTACAGTTATATCGTTATGAAATCATACTAAAATTAAGTTCTCTCTCTCTCTCTCTCCCGTGTATTTTTTTTACTGGCAGTTTTTTTATATGAATGATGTCAGTCGGTTAATGCCGCTTGCTTATTGTCATTTTCTCGGCACATCACACATATTGTGCGATCGATTGTTGTAATAATAATTGTCGTTTCCTGCAGTGAAAGCAACAGGTGGGCGAGTCTCAATTCCTAGCGTAGACTGTTGTGGTACGCTCCCTCATTGTGTGTTTGCCGGGTTGCATAGCTTTCAGCCTAATTTGGTGTGGAGTACAGTACTAAACAACACTACACAAATTCATTACTATTACCAACACGGCTTCATTAATAGTAATATTATACTTGAATAAAAAATAAATCTGATTAGCTTAAAGTTACATATATATATCTTTTTTTTCTTAAACATTTAATTGTTGGCATGTAAATATTTTTATTATTCTGGGAGTGTATAAGATAAAAAGTATTGCTATTAGTTAAAAAATTATATCCCTTCCGGATTTTTGTATTTCTCAATGTTTTATGATTCGCTCAAACAATCATTGTAGACTACTTTTAATCTAATAGTAGTTTTAATTAATCTAATAGTAGTTTTAATCTAAAATCGTGGTTTCATTATTTTGTACATACAGTATGATTATGTACAAAATAATGTTTTGAACTGGCTTTATATTTTAACAACTATATAACCTACAATAATGAAATTAAATATCGTGTGTAAGGTAACTTGTGTATTAAACGAATTTAATTTTATTTAATTTTTGAATGAAAGATTAAGGAGGTACCGAAAATGTAGAATGGGTGTAATTTATTGAGAGAAGCTGGATTTATGAAAGTTTTTCTCTTTGCTAAAAATCTTTTTTTGTTGACTTACTCAGAATATGATTAGGAAAAAATATCAGAAAAATAAATTGAAAGAACTATAAAAACAATCTCCAACAATCTGATTACAAAAAGCTTTTAGCTTTTTATGTTTTAATAATCTACTAGAAACTTTTTAAAAATTATTTTTCTTTATATGCGGTGTTATCAGGTTAGCAACATTTTTTAATCTTTATCAGAGGGATAAGGGTAATAAAACCCCACCATTAAAAATATGTTGTAATAAACCTTTGTACTAACTTTTAACTATTTCAATACATCGACCTACCACTTTTTATTGTTGTTTACTAAAGGACGGGTTATCAGAATGGAAATAGTTTGTAACATTTATCTCAGGAGTAGAGGTAACAAAATTATTTAATTTTGTTTAGAGGAAAATTTTTTATTCAAATATACCAAAATATTGTAATTTAAGACACTTTTAACAACTTTGTAATTGAAAATTTTCCTCACCGTAGAGTTTAATCTACGTAATTAAAAAAAATTACAGGTGTAACAAATCATTTGTCATTTCTTTTTTATAATTTTTCACTGGAAAAAAGTAAGATAAATAAGCAAGATCATGTTAGAAGTTAATTTAAAAGTTTATCACTGCTAAATTATTTTTAACAAACTTCAAAAAAAGAGGCGGTTATCAATTCGACTATATATTTTTTTAAATGTATGTTACACAATGTTTCCGACATTAGTAAACCGATTTTGATAATTTTTTTCAGTTGAAAGAGTATACTTTCGGAATGGTTTCAAAAATTTTAACTAAATCTACGACAATCTTAGGAAAAATTCCAAAAACCCGAACGACTCTACCCCCTTAGCCACTGACCGCTGACTCCAGTACAGTCTTGCTCTGTTCCCTCCCTGTATGACGAGGATATTAATTACAGTCTATTTTATCGCTGGTTAGTCTCTGTGAAAACATTCATGGCACTTCTTTCTCTATTAGTCTTCCTTAAATAATCATTCCGTTTTTTCCTCGGCTACTTTTCTCTAAACTTCATATAAATTTTAAACTTAGAATTAATATTTATATAAAATTATGAAAAAATGTATTATCCCTAATTGTAAAATCATATAAATATTATTGCATAATGAGCTCTTGTCTCTTTTGTATACAGAGCTTATCCCTCCAAAAGTTTTTAAGCTTCTCCAGCTGAGCTATAATGGATCGTCTAATCGATACGCATTCAAAATGAGCTATCCGAGGATATCCTCATTTCAATATTAAATCTTAATGAGGAAAGAACAACGGCTATGAATCCCAATTCATGGAAGCGTCTTATTAATGAAATCAGACAACTCGTTGGTACCCACAGCAGCGTAATAATTAGGAATCGATCCATTCCAAACGCCGCTAGGGATCAAATAATATTAATAGGGCAATAATAAATTCTAATTTTGCAATATTTAAATAAGTAGTCATACAACAAACATCCAACCGACATACCCCTTTATGAGGCGATTAAATATTATAATTTTGCAATAAATAATATTCTACAGTTATAATTAACATCTTTTTTAACTGGGTACTGGCAAACCTCCAAATGTCTATTCGCAATAATGAAACCAAAAAATTGGATAGATTATGCAATCTCATCACTTCTTAACAGCTTTCTTTTCATATGGTCTATTTAATAACTTATTTGGGTCCAAATAGGAAAAGACGATACCCTGTAAAGTTTTAATTCGACTGAGAGGGACATAAATATTGGCAAAATGTTTCTTGCCGAAATCTATTATTGCCCTGTCAAAAGTTGTACCCTGCAGTTTATGAACTGTTACACCCCAGCTTAATATTAGAAATAGCATTCTGCGCTCATCTCCGTACCCATTTTTGGCTTGGAATGTCGTACAAACTGGTAAAATGGCTACGCAACTACCAACATCTTTCATTCTAAGACCATTAGTCTTGTCATCAAATTTTATGATACAGCTTCCGGTAACTCCTTCCTCGTATATCAAGTCGAGAAAGTGAGGACGTTACTCTTGCGTTTCGTTTGACAAAAGTTTGTGTATTAATCTGTGTCATTTTAATACATGCTAATCGTTTTCTCATTTGGGAGAATCTATGTTTTCGTTGTAGAGAATTCTCTGTGAAAATATTCAGGCAATTTCTTTCCCTATTTTTCCTTAAACGAACATTCTTTTCTTGGCAACTTTCCTTTAAACGCCGTTATCTCATTTGAGAACTGCGTTTAGCAGGCCTACCCATATCTCAATTATGTAATAATATATTTATGTATACTAGATGCCACTGAAAATTGTGAAATAAAACAATTTATGAAAAAAAGACTTCAAACAAATAATACTAATAAAAAGTTACAAATAATTATATTTTTATAAACTAAAGTATTTACAACAAATTACTGTTTTTAAGTCGGTGCCAGCCAGCAAAAGTTAAGTAAAAAAAAAATCTGTGATCTATATAATACAAATCCTATTTCAAATAATGCAAAATTGAGTTTTACTACTATAAAATGATATCTAAAAAAATGTAATATAACAATAAAATGCGACTATAAAAATATTATATGAATTCTTTACAGATGCTTAGGTAGATATGTTATCACCACGTATATGTGCCTTTGATCGTGAAACGTACTTTCTTAAATGTTTATTTTGTGTCTGATGATGGGCTTGAGTAGTCCGAAGTGCCTTCTAATTGTAATTCTATCTTAATATATATGTAAATCTGAATGCTTTTAATTACAAATAGTTAGTTATTATCCTACTCACGGGATATAATGTTCGACAAATTTATATATATATATATATACTGTATAGCTTTTGCCACAAAACGTTTTGCAATTAATACTCTATAACATTTTGTTTATATTATGAAGTTAATTAATTTTTATTGAATATATTTTTCTTAAAAAAATCACAGTTTTAAGAAAAACTTTGGATAATCACAGGTTGAAAAACTTTGGTTAAAAAGAAAATCTGATACGTTAATGATTTTGATTTTCTTTTAACCGAAATCTATTGATATAAAATTTCGCCAAGTTATTTAAGTATTTATAAATGCTCAAGTTGACAGCTTCAATTAAGATATATTTAAAGACTGCTTGAATGTTGTAGAGTTCATTAGAAGAAATAAGCGAATTTCTTTAAATAAAATAGATATGATTTTTCTATCTGATCTTTCTATCCGTTCATTAAGATGTTTTGGGTAGAACCTGTTTTATCTGAGTAGTCCTGAGGTTTTCCATGGATTTCTTCGTTTTCCAAGGAAACCTTGGTTCTCCAAGATTATTATATTATTCTAACATTATTACATATATTCTATGAGGAAATTCATAGACTTTCCTTTTATTCATTTCTCTTTACTTTGTTTCTTCCTATTTCTATTTCGATTTATTGATTGAAATGACGCATAATAAATTTTATATCTGAATAGTCCATGAATCTACATTTTTAATTAACAGACAAGACTTCAATCCTAATTAAATCGGTTAAGAGGAAGTTTACCGCGTATCGATATTCTTCAATCGGTCTTATTATATCATGACTTTATTCTCATCTTGTTATTGCTGTGAAATTAATACCAAGTTATCCTTGTATCGATTCACGTACGCAGTGATTCAGTTGGTATCATCAATAGAGTTTATTTTTATGTTAAACAAATGCGTTGAATGAGTCACGAGATGAATTTTTATTAGATAAAAAATTATCACAAATGGTTTGTCGTGTATAATAAATTGATATTTTAATCTGAGATATGTAAATCATATTTCTACGGAACTTTATTGACAGCCGCAGGATGCGCTTACGATTTGTACTGATTTGATAAATTGTTTGATAACGTTATAAACTGTTTCATTAAAATTGAATTATATTCACTTAAAAACATATTAAAATAAAATTTTAAATTAAATACATTTATTTTTTTATAAATCTAACTGATTTTTTTTTAATGCAATCCAATTTTAGGACAGGACAATTAAAATCATTGCAGGGAACTATGTTAATTCTTTTATTTAAAAAAAAAAAAAAGAAAGTATTTTTTCAATCAATTTATTAGTCAAAACGTTCTGCAAGATATTAGATATTTGTCGACGATAGCACACAAGAGTATGTTTCATAACATACGCATTAATTTGTGTTTTACTTACATATTATTCGATTCTGGTCACGTCTAATTTGATAAAGAATAAGTACTTGTAATTATTTTTATTAAATCAGTATAGAAAATCGATGTTTAAAAAAACATTTATTCTGTAAATATCTTGGTTGTTAATTTGAGGTTAAATCCAAATGTAATTTGTTGCATTATTTAAATTCTGGAGATAATTTCTGTGCGTAATCTCTTAATTTATCGTTGATCTTTTAAGATTATTGTGTAATGTTTAGTTAGCAACTTAACATTAGACGTCCGTACAGAATCTTAAGTATTTTGATCAAAATCTTTGAAGTATTTCTACGATTAGTGCATGTTTTGTAATTATGATATCAAAGTCATGATTGGTTCTTCATTCTGATACATAAATTCGTATTAATCATAATAAGTGTTCTGCCCAAAGGCAGGTCTTTACTTGGCCGCCCTCCATTCTGCTCGGTTCTGTGCCATTCTTTTCATTTTGTAGTAACTTCCTTCCCTTTTTCTATTGTTTGCCAGCTTCATTCGTTCCCGACCTTTTGCTTTCCTCCCTGTTCATATTCCTCCAACGCCATCATTAGCAAGCCCTCATATTTCAGCCAATGTCCCAACCAATTGCATTTTCTTCTTTTTGTTATTTCGATAAGGGCCTTCTCTTCTCCCACTCTACGAAGTACTTCCTCATTCCGAACTCTCTCCATCCAGCTGATCTTTTCCGTCCTCCTTCAAACTCACATTTCAAAGGCCTCCAGTTCTTCTCCTCACCTTTCCTAATAGTCCATGTCTCTGCCTCATTAAGGACACACTTTACACAAAACATTTTGCAAGTTTTTTCCTTAGTCGCAGATCTAGTTTGCTACATAGCCCTCTCCTCATTTTGGTGAATGCTTCCTTTTCCCTAGCAATTCGTACTTTAACTTCCTGATCACACTTCACATCTTCCATAATGATGCACCCCAGGTAGTTGAAGGATGCCACTTGCTCAACTTTATTTCCCCCAATTCTGATTGTTGCCCTTTTGGTTGATTTACTAATTTTCATGCTTCTTGTTTCCTGTATATTTACCTTCATCCCATACTCCTCTCAAGTTTGATTTATTCTTCTCAACATTTCATTCATCATGTATTCACTTTCTGCCAACACTGCCATGTCATCAGCGAACTTAACCCACTCTATCCTCTTTCCTCCAATACTTACACCCTTATTACCAGTTAGACCCTTTTCAATTATTGCTTCAAGGTGACAGTTGAACAGAGTCGGTGACATGCAACATCCCTACCGCACCCCTGTCCCAAGCCTGCTTTCTTCTGATAATTCATTCCCAATCTTTATTTTTACCTTCTGTGACAAGTACAGATTTCTTATTAATCTCCTTTCCTTCCAAGGGACTCCTTTTTCCTTTAGAATTCTCAGTAATTTATCCCACTCCACCCTGTCAAATTCCTTTTCTAGATCTATGAAGACAACATATACATCTCTTTGCTTTTCAATATATCATTCTCCAATCGCTCTTAATAACTAACTCTATTGCGTCCCTTGTTTCCTTCTTCCTTCTAAACCCAAACTGCTCTTCCCCAATTGATCTCTCTAGTCTTCCACAAAGTATCTCATTCAACACTCTTAGTAGTATCATAGCTGCATGTGAAATAAAACTGATTATTATTAATAAAGGAATATAGGACATTCCTCACGTTTCAGTGTATTCTTCTTCTTTTCGATTGGGACCATAATAGTAGTCACAAAATCTTCTGGCCAATCGCTATACTCTTATATATCAAATTACAAAAGCTTGTGATATCTCCAATTCCCCTTTCTCCTAAACCTTTCCATAGCTCAGCCAGTACTTCATCGATTCCACATGCTTTCCTGTTCTTCATTTCCTTTTATGCTTTTTCTACCTCTTCCTCCATAATGTAGCAACCCTTCTCCTACTCACACACTTCAGATTCATCTTCAATTCGTAGGATTTCTGGTTTTTTTCTTCTTTGTAAAATCCTTCCACATATAGTTTCCATCTATTTAGAATCTCATTCTTTCCATCAACCCCTTCCCCATCTTCTGTTGCTATTTCCATCCTAGTTTTACTTTCCCCTTTTAAATACCAGTTCCATAACTACTCTATACATCTCTTAAAACTTCCTTACCCTCTCCACTTTCTCAATATTCTCACATCTTTCCATCAACCATGTTTGCCGCGTTGTTTCTGTCTCTCTTCTTAATTCATTATTTAGTTTCCTGCCCATTATTTACATCTTCTTGCCCTCTTCTATTCAGACATTCTTCCACTTTCTTCTCTCATCCATTTTATCCGGCATGACCTCAGTAACCCATTCTTTCTTTATTCTCCTAGTTTGCTTTTTGCCCCCAGCATCTTTAATATGAGTCTCCTTCATATATATATCCATCTTCTGTTTGAATCTGTGTCCTCTTTTCTTCTTTCTCTATTTACCAAATATTTCCTTTAGCCTTTCCCTCTTGTCTCCATCATTCAGTATCTCCCTATTTAACTTCTCTATTCTTTTTCCTTTGTTCACACTCTTCATCCTTATTCGTAACTCTCCCACCACAAGGTTATGGTCTGAGTCTATAGCTGCACCTGGATATGCTTTTGAATTTTTTAAACAATTTCTACACCTGTTTTCTATCATGAAGTAATCTATCTGGTACTTCTCTTCATTAATTCTTGATATCCATCTGTATTGGCGTCTCTTGTGGCTTGGCATATTACCAGTTACTAAAGAGTTCTCCTTAGTGGACAAATCCACTAATCTTGGCCCTCTTGCATTTCTTACACCTAACCCAAAGGCTCCCACAACATTTCCCTCTGATCCTTCCTCTACCATTGCATTCAATACTATAATGCAAGCCGAGAAACTTGCATTATAGTGATAGGGAAAGGAGAGTTCCTTTCCCTATCTATCAGTGCCTGAATCTTATTATAACAATCTTCAATCTCCTCATCTTGATGTTGGCTTGTTGGCATGTACACTTGTATTATCACTAGATCTTTCCCTTTGCCTTTCAATCATAACATCAATATTCTTTCATAAAAATATCTTACCCCCTCTACACTGTCTTTCATCTGTGTACTCAGCAAAATTCCCACTTCATATTCACCACTTCCTTCTTCACCTATGATTCTGTTCATATTATATTTGTAAAAAACCAATGATTCAGACTAGCGAAGAATTTTTTAAATTCAAGATTATAGTTTTTTATATCTGTGAATTTTCATCTGTGAAATAACAAAAGTAGGAACAAAATTAAGTATTTTGATGATGCACAATTCCCTTTGCCCGAGGGTAGCCTATTCACCTCAGATCTCGAAGAACTCACAGGTCTTATATATGTAGTCACTTAGGCATCTAACGTCCTTGCTATCAAAGAGCTTAACCGGGATAGCCACTTTACAAATTTGTTAAGACTCAATTCTTATTTTAATGTTTATCTTATCTTAATTTTGTATCTTAAATTTTTAATTTTTATCTTTTAATTTTAATCTTGTACGTGAATTGCCGTATTTCTTCTGAACGATTGGCAAATCCAGATAATCAAGTATCTCAGTGGTTTTTTACCTTATCAAGGCGAAAAATTCAGTGTTTGGCCTTATCAAAGGCCTGCTGGATATCCAAAAAAAAACAACTGAGCAGTTCATATTTTCTAGGCACTTACTGATAACGTTGGCAATTCTGTGTGTTTGTTCGATTATCAAAAGACAGGTCACTCATTCGAGGATTCTAGGCATCTTGAGAAGGTGTTTCACCCTTTTGATGAACGAGATGCCGGTGAGGAAGAAATAATTGTATCCCTGAGCAGCCCAATTCCTGCGAATCTTCCTGTAAAATTTTTTTTCGATTCAGCGAGTAATCAGAAGAGGAGGGAATTCAAAGAAAGCTCCTGGGTACGATAAATAATAAAATGATAACAAAAAGAATGCTTTTTTTGCCTCGATTCATAGCCATCTAGAATATAGCAGTCGGCTTCAGAAATAAAAATATAACGGTTTTTTCTCTTCAAATGTCCAGTAACAATGTCTTAGTATTTAAAACTAAATTTACGTTATATTTTAGGAAAAAGTACTTTAGAAAAATGTCAAATTTTTGCAGTTATTTTATACTGTATTTTTAAACGAGTATAAAAAGCACGTTCTCAATTCAATCTGTATTTATATTTATTTATTTTACGAAAGATAAAGCTTTACTCTTAACCGACTGATTTTAGTGATCCTTTTATTGTTTAACGAAGAATAAAAATTACTCGAGCGGTGCAATTAAGGGATTTTTCTACGTAACTTAATTGGAAAGTTTCAGAAAGAAAAATTTTATTGTCTACGTTGATGGTCTAAATAATTTAATCTTTTTTCGTCATAATTGCGCTTAGTACTACTGTTTTGTTTTAGTATGATGATATACTTTCTAACGCAATTTTTTAACGTGATATATTTTCTAACGCAATTAAAGCGGATATTTAAGAAAATTGGTAGTATAAACTAGATTTAAAGTGATACATCTTCCCATGTAACAATTTTATCACACTCTGTAAAATTAATTTAGAATTTATTTTCATTCAATTTTTATATTTTTCTAAATTTTTTACCATATGTTCAGGCACAGGAAAAATGTTAAAAGAATAATATATTGGTAAAATAGGAATTAAAGCATTACTCACATTAATTAAACTCTATTTAAATGAAAACTCTACATATTAATAAAATAAAATTGGATTTTATTTATATCAAATTGATTTGGAATTACATTTTTAATAAAATTACTTATTCAATTTTTTTTTAAGGATATATATTATAGGCATATGGATGTACATGATGTGGATATGTAAAAAACGTTTTTAACATTTGATTGTTAAAAAACAAATACTTAAAATAATACTTAAAATATTATTAATAATAAATCTTAGAACGAATATTACCAGAGAAAAACAGAATTTTTTATATTTTATTCAAGGCGTGAAAAAAAGCAAAGCTTAGAATTATTATTGTTTCTGATCGTGTTAAACCTACTAAAAATCAACGTTTCGTTGCAGTTGGGTGGATACTTTTCACAGATATTTGTCTGCATTAGAAAAGATATAAAACGTTTGTTTCGTAACTTTCATCATTATAAAAGATAAAAGCACTGTTTTTTATAGTCTTATTTCATTATCCCCTTTCACCTATTATGTTTTACTAGTACTATTTATGTACAAAGCAGTTAATGTTTGTTATTATTATTTGTAAGGAATATTAATTTTGCTGTATGTTTTACTTCTACTTAACAAAGGACGAAGCATACATTAGTAAATAAATACACACCTTAAACTTCAAAAATACATTCCATATATTTTATATTTAAGAAATACTTTGAATATTGAAGAAATACTTGAGAAAGACACTTTTAAATTATGCCTTATTTGTAGGTAATACGCCACAGTTTTACTGTGGCGTAAACATTTCACGAAAGATACTGGAGCAAGTGTTAAAATTTTACCTTCAAAGGTGTCACTTTATATTAAAAAGTGTGAATATTAATAAGTACATTTTATTTGTCCTACAGCTTAAATAGTTATTCTGAATTTTCTTAGTTGTTGCACTTTCAAATGACGAATAAGTCGCTTGTTTCACAAGAAATTAATTGATTTGAATTTCTTGAATAGTCTCATTGCATTTTTTTTTAACTGTTTTTCTTCTTTTTTATTTATTTTAGAACTGCGAAAAAGGGTAAAAAGAAGAAAAATACTTGCTTTATATTAGGTTAAATCACGAACGTCAAGAGTTTCACATGTTGACGAGTCGTTAAGATATAGTTTTGCTTACAATATTACTTACCGTAATAAATAATAAGAAAAAAAAATTAGATTATTATTATTCTAATCTTTTAATAAAAGATCAGACATTTTGAGTCGATTACTAATTCAGTCTAATCAATTACTAATTACTTTTAAATTGTTTCCTTTTTTTATTATGTTACTACATTACCCTTTATATTTATTTATTTAATACCAGGTTACGGATTAACAGCACAGTGACATTATGTCAACATTATTCTGCAGAGATGCCAAGGCCTCTATATGTATTCCGGTATGACTATATAAAAAAATAATCGAAAACTAAAATTTAACATAAAATAATAATGATGACATCTGAACACAAATCTTAAGCATTCTATGCGAATAAATAAAATATATTTCATGTGTTTTTAAAACACATTTACGTTACTGTTATCCCCTATTTGTAACAGAAGATTTTTAAAATTTTCCATCCCCAGTAGCGAATTTGTGAAATGGATGCATTAGAAAAGTTGATTCAATAAAGCTATGGTTATATTATTATAATCCAAAGCTTTGTCAGTTTTGCTTCACATTTAGTATAAAGCTATGGTTCTTATTTTTCCTTGCAAATTCAGTGTTGTATTTTCTCTGCTCTTGTAAAGTTTATTTGTGTCGATACAAAATTAATGCATAAACTAATTTAAAACGCTGGTTCGGACATCACAAAAAAAGTGATTCAAGGTGGTGTCCACCGCAATGTAATTGTGTAATTGTCCATTTTATAAAAGAATAGGAGGATTGTGTCTCATTTGCAAATGAAGTAATTAAATGATATTGTCTTATTTTTAAATGAAGTTCAGAAAAAATGTGTATATGGTAATTTAATAGGCTTACAAAGAAGTCGTGTAGTGTCCACATCAGATTTTTTTATTTTGAAATCTAAGCCTCATTGCGTCAGCATTCAGAGTATTTTTTGGCATTTTAGTAATACTTTTTAATTTTAACTGATTTCTGTTTATAAAACTTTAAAATGATTTCCTATTAGTCGATAGAATAATTTTTTTTCCTGTCTAAAAATAGCTTTGTCACTTAAATCATTAAAAAATGCGTTAATAAACAAAGATATTTGATAAAATAATTTAGAGTTACGAAAATAAATTGTATGCTTTATTATATATCATAAAATATTTTACTGAAGGTTAAATAGAAAAAAAAAAATAATTGAAAATTTAAATTAATAACATTTTAAAATCTTCACAATAAGGTTTGGACTTGTAATTTACATTCCTAATAACTATTTTAAGAAAATACTAATAATAAAATGATATATAACTATGGTAAAAATTATAAATCGGTAAACAATATTACATTCCATAACCAAAAAATTTCCATAATTTAAGCAAATGATAACTGTAAAATTATGTACAAAATTCGGTAAATAAATTAAACAATAATATATATATATATATATATATATATATATATATTATTTTTAATTTCAAGCGTACTCTAGCTTATTTGTTATGAATTTCTTGTTGCAACTTTGCAAGACTGAAAATTATAGTGTTATCTCTATTTCAAATTACGTTACATTGGATTTATTATTTACATAGAGTAATGATAACAACTGGTGCATTTTTAGGATAAAAAGGAAGGTAACGTACAATAATGTAGTGCATATATTTTCTGAATTAAATACGTAGTAGTATAATACTTATTAGTAAAGTTACTTAAACTATTCAACGGTGTTTTAAGTTAAAGTTTGATACAATATGAAAACAATATCTTTATATTTTATCCATGTAGTCATTGTTTTTATTTGCTAAAACTAGGATGTGAACAAACTGAAAAATTTCCCGATACAATTACAAGGAAAAAACCCTAATTTTACGACCATCTTTATTTTATAAAATGAATAATATTTTTACAAAGAAAATATCTGACCATTTCTAAAATAAAAAATTGAAACTAAAATTTCCAAAAATTTCTAAAGATTTAAAAAAAAATCCGATAAATATAAAATACGTTAAAAATAGAGAAGAATTACAAAAAATTCAGTAACACTAATCTGTCATTACATCAACTAAAATAGGTTAAACAATGTTTAAATTAATCTTTTTATACTTTTGATCAGTCATTTTTTCTTAATATTAATACAATTTTTGAATTGTTCGATGAATTATTGTTAAGTATATAAAAATTTATTTTTTTCTTTTTAATTCTTTTTTAGTCATTTTTTAATCAATCTTTATTTAAAATACAAGCATTATAAACACTGAATAAAAATAATAAACGCAAAGATGAAATTATTTTCCATTTTTTATTAAAAATATTTATAAAATAAAATCAGTGGGATGAAACTTCACTCGGACAACCAAACTTTGTATTATTATAATTATTATTAAGTTTGTGTTTTTTGTGAAAGGTTTTTTTCGTACGTGTAGTGTTCTTGTAGATTTTCTGTGATTTAAATTTCAAAAAAAATATTTAAAAGTTTAAAATAAAATGGATTTTATAAAAAAATAAAAACGAATTAAAAAAGAGAAAAATAAGATTTTTTTAATTCTTTTTTTATTTTCTCTTCTTTTGCCATCAAATAAATGATTATGTATTTTTTCTTTATTTTGTTCTACTTTAAGATGAAGAATTCTAAAAATATCAGTTTTTACTTCATTATACGAAGTAAAGGAAGTACTGTGATCGCGAAAAAAATTTCGGCTTTCAAATTTCAACGGAAATATCCGTTTTAACCATCCCTGAATCCATTTTCAGTAGTTTCGACGTGACATCTGTGTACGTATTTATCTTGTATAATTAAAAATCATTAGCCGTATGATGTTGAAATTTTGGTTGTAATATCTAGTTGTGCACCGCCCCTTTTGCAATCGAAGTCGATTGCAATCGACTGAACCAAAAAAGCCCAAAATTTCCAAAAATGTGGGTTTTTTCTTTTTCTTTTTCTTGCAGTGTAGGCTGTCATTGAGTGCTTTTCAACGATATATCAAAGTGTACATATTTTTATTAGTTCCAGAGTTATAGCCAAATGAAAATTTAATTAATGAAATATCTCAATCTTACAAGAGAAGGCACCGCGGTTCAAATCAGACTTCATATCCTTTCTTCTTTTTTTTTTAACCTTTATTTAATTAATTTTTTAAACTTTTTTTAAATTTATATATATATATTGATTTATTAATAATTATTAAACCGTGATTGTAAAAAAAAAGTTTATAATTCAATAGTAACAATATAAAAATATATATATCAAAGAAATCAGAAGTTATTAGTGAAATAAAATTTTATGGACAATTAAAAATGTGTATATGTAATTTAATAAACATTATTATTTAAGTGTACGTGTAATAGATTTAGTGAAACATCTGATTTTTTTAATGTTAATTGAAAATTATAAATTATAATCATATTATTTTTGGATTTTCGTACAAGGAAGTCAGGTTGTCCACATCAGATTTTTTATTTATGGGTGATTTTTCGATAACGTTTTTAGTTTGTTGAAAAGTTTATTTTACTGTCGTTTATAATTGTGTAAACCATTATCATAATCTGACTGTTAATAGTACATTAAAAAGATTTCGATGTAATATAACGAAATACTATCTAAAAAATATAAATTATTGTCACGAAAAAAAAGCAGCTGATATTGTCACGAATAAAGTAGTAAAAAAATTTACAAAACTAAGGTAGGATACTAGGACGTAGAAACATTACAATATTGAAAGTTAAACTAATTTATACTACATAGAATTTCAACCACGAAACATTTTAAAAAAAGATTCTCGTGTCATTATTGCTTCTTTTGTTTTCTGTTACCCTCCCCTACAGCTGGACCCGCAATTAAGCATTAACTCAGCTATAAGGAAGCGTTATGCCTCAAACTACTTCGTCAGAAACTAAGGTACGCCAGATAGCCGGGACTCGGTCTTTTAATAATTCGCCATGCCTCGAAAGAAGGATTCCCACCAGGACCCCGATCTTTACTCCTTACCTCTAGTGAGGAACTACCAGAGGAATCTCCACCGGGACTATATCTTATATTCCTCCGCCTTGTCTCTGATGGAGAATTCCGAAAGGATCCCCCACCAAGCTTACAGTAACATTTCCGCCATATAGAACCCCAGGGAGTTCCCGTTCAATCATTAAAGATGGGACACCTAAGCATCCCACCCCTTTTGAACGGGGCTGTTCCAATTCACCCAAACTACTCAGCAGATGGAACCTTGGTGGTTCCATCTGCGGAGTATAGGGCCTCGCCAATGATGGTGGCGAGGCCCTCACGCGTTACAGGAGGGATATCTGGCCTCCTTTTTACAGTTCTTGCGCTGATGACCAGTTCCTACCCAGTTAAAACACAGTCACTTCTGGGCTGCAGGACCCCGCACAGTGCCCCACTCTCCAGCACCGAAAGAACCTTTCTTCTGTCGACCGGCACATGACCCAGCAGGTCACCCACCCAATACGCACACGACCTTGTGTCGGTAATGTACCCTTCCAGGATGGGTGGCACAGCAACCGTCGCCACCTGCGTGGCACTAAACGCCGCGAGCATTGAGAGTTCGTCGATGGTCACTGACTCTCCTGCAACCCGGTGCAGGTCACGCACCAACTCCTCCTTGGTCGTGAGTACATCTAATCTTTTACCCAGAAATGAGCCCTCCGAGTGTTGCCAATCAACACCACCGTAGTGCTCTCTACCTTTTCAATGATTTGCTGTCTAAACTTGATCGCAATATCATATGCGTCGCGTACCCGGATGAAGAGGTCCTGACCTTGATCCTTACTGGCAGGTGGATTCCTGCCTCACTTGGCGACATATTTCGCCTAACTGTCGAGTGCAGATCCTCATAGGACTGATTTCTCCTCCGCTTTTACCACCCCTGTGGTTGTGGGCTACCCCTCAGGCCTTTTCATTGGGGTATGACCCGCCATAGCCTCTCCCATCAACGAATTCTTCAAGTTAACAAGAAGTGAAACCCTACACGACCTACTAGTAAACTTCACCAGTTGGTGCAGGAGCTGTCCCAACCGTCCAGCAGGCCCACAAAATCAGACTGTACTGCCCTTCACCACTATCCTGGAAATAGTCTTAGCGAGGCTGGAGACCATCTCAGTCTGATCTCCGGCTTTGTCGATCAGTGCGACATAGTTTATCCCTCCAATATCCAGGGTCTCACCACCATGGTTGGTAGGCATTGGTCTGTCCCACAAGAATTTGATCCTTCTGCAGGTTACCGGAACGGACCAGCAGACCTTAGAGGCATCTAAGGATCCCTTAGATGTTCCATCTAAGGTACACGCTTCTGAAAGCGATTCTGACGTTGACAATCCACATTGCCGTCAGGCCGAAAAACCAACTCCTGGAATTCATCAACATCCTTAACCAACTTCCATGCGGCCTTCGGCTACACTCGAAGGATCAACTGAGGCAATCCATCCTTACTAACACAACTCTTGAGCATCTATCGCATATCCTTAACCCCAACCGACGACCGGGCTTCCAACCCGAAGCCAACCTTCGCCGCATGTGTAGCTACGTCACATCGTTCAACACATATAGTCTGGGCAACATCCACTATCTCAGGCAGAGCATCCCAAACATCGCGGAGCAAGCCCTTCTTTAACAAGAACTCCGTAGGCCCGTCTTAATCTCAGCCTTAGTGTTAGGAATCCGATAAACAAGGAAGGGATTTCAGAGCCGGCCTCCGTGGCGCGAGTGGTAGCGTCTCGGCCTTTCATCCGGAGGTCCTGGATTCGAATCCCGGTCAGGCATGGC
>JAAAKQ030118259.1:0-13856 GCA_010016005.3 Zanna intricata | reverse complement strand
CTTTAAAGTAAGAACTTTTAATTATACAAAAAGGATTTATTTAGAAGAGGATCGTAAAGCAAGATCATTAAGAATGAGTAAATATTGAGAGAAAGTTAAAGCTAAGTACTTAAAGGCAAAAGATCGGCCAAAAAAGACTTGATTTATTCTGACTAAAGTGATCCTTTGCGGCCTTAAAAGTAAATAATGATAATAATAATGTACCTTTTGATTACTTTCGTAATCTTCAAATTATCGATTATTTGTAGAAGCTTTTCTGGTGGTCCCATTGAAATACTTCGTTTTAATTCAAGTGAAAAATTTGTTTAAGCAAAAAATTTAATCATCGAAATAAAGGATTTGAAGATATTTGTCTTTTGTCAACGTAATTGGATAGTACTGGATTATACATCATTGTAAATGTTTATCAAAGTATTTTCAAATACAGAAAGAAGTATTTCTGTATTTGAAAATACAGAAAGAAGTTAAAAACTATAACTTGGAATAGTTTAAATAATCGATAATAGTATAGTTTAAATAAGTATTATAATAATAATAATAATACGTAGTATAGTTTAAATTTGGATTAAAAAAATTAATTTAAATTAATTAGTATAGTATAAAACTATAAACTTTTAGTATAATTCAAAAATCTACGGTACGAAAGTAATTTTCTTGATTTTCAAACAGCTTCAGTTCACGTCTTTTAGCAGTGTAACTCATATCTTTTCATTACTTTTTATAAAGGCCAAGCTTTTATAAAGCTTTATAAAGCCCAAGAAGGCAAAGGACTTCTTGTTGTTCTTATTTTTTTATGTACAGTATTTTTTTATAAAATTTTAAAAAATAATTCTAAAAAGTAAAATTAAAATAAAAAAATAAAACCGATTTAAAAATCTATACTAAAAACTTATGTTTCAGTTTTATTTAAATTTTGATATTTTGAAGTGTGTTCGAAGTTAAGAGTAGTTAATGTTGTAGCTCTTTCTAGTGCAATTTTTAAATTCAGTTTTATTACCTTTTTAAATTTATTTTCTGAATTTGTAATTCCTTAAAAAATTAAAATAGATTCTTTAACTCTTTTTTTTTTTTTTTTTTATTATGGCATATTTGACTGAATCAATTTTGTCTTAATGAATTTTTATCTTACTGGAAACAAATTCTCTTATAATTCAAACCGATTTAAACATAACCCTGTCATGTTTTTCAAATTTAAAATATTGATATTTCTTTAAAAATGATTATTTCTTACAAGTTACGATTTAAGAATGCTAATCAGAAAAATTTCTACTAATTATAAGTTTTGTAACGTTGACAGTGTTTTGCTTTAGTGATTACATACAGCGGTCGCAATTTTGTGTTCTAATTCAGTACGTATTGTTTTTGACTTCTTGACAATACAGCCTAGCTGAAAATTGCTTCCCGTTGAGTTTTAACTAGAGCAGTAAATTTTGTTTATATAACAACGTTAAAGCCTACATCTGAATTCTGTGACACAATTTTACAAAAAGTGGAGTATAGTAATAGTAATTATTTTCTCTATTTTTAATTATATGCGCAGACTCTATTTATTTCTGTTACAGTGGCATTAAATAAAATACTGCTATTAATCTTAATGTTTTTTTAATTATAACGCTGTTTGCTAGAGTGATATCATGAAAATGTTAAAAAAATCTCTATTCTTCCTTTTTTATTGGAATGTCTCATTGAATTTTTTGGGCAGAATTACATGTTAACATTTTAAAATTTATTTTTTAATAATGTTTTTTTTTTCAATACAATTGTTCTTACTACTATAGACTGAATGAAGAAACAAAAAAACAAGAAACCTCGTGTCCTGTGAGTCGTAAAAAGAAAAATAAGAGATGTAAAGTATAAAGTATTTTATTCCGTGCAGAACTAAGATATATAGAAATAATATTCTTTTTTTCTTTTTGTTAATTTTAATACTGGCCATATCTGCAAAAATTACGTAATGAATAACTATCCATTGATAATATTTAGAGCACAATTGAAGTGGAATTAGGTGTATAAATTCTCCGTAGGCAGCACTGTTTTGCTAGGAGTAAATAGAAACTCCTTTTGTAAAGGTTATATTTTAAAAACCAAAGATTTATTTTTTGTTTATATAAAAATTTCTGTTGGATCTTTATTTAATTAAAATAATTTATCAAATTTTACTTACTAAATAGCAAAATCATAATTTATTATCTTAACAGTAGTTACACTGCAATGCGTATTACGTTGATGAAGCCTTCCTTCATTAAAAGTCTCGTACTTTATTAGTGAGTAGTCACAAATATTAAATTTAGGGCTCGTTTTAAAGATTATTTTTTTAAATAATTTTACATAAATATCCGAATAAAATAAAATAGGGCCACTTTCCAACTATTAATTAATCATATAACTGTTTTGTAACTTTTTTTTTGCGTAAAACGATTTTAAGACGACTATCTTGCTAATTCATTTCAGGAAGAAACATTTCTTTATAATATATATTCTATATATATTTTTACCAAATTAGCAAAGTTAAAGTTTCAACTTCCAAGTCTTTGGTTTAAAAGCCACCTTTTGATCGTAGAAAGATTGTTTAAACACTATTAGTTTATGTTAATGAAGGAAATCTCAACGAATTTTTATGTAACCATCAATTTTTTTCTATTAACGAATGTGGACTATTAAAAAAAGAAACACGGATACTTTTTTTTTGTCAGAGACAGAACATACCAACTGGATGACTAAAGATAGACTGATCGTGGTATTTTTTCTACCTACACTGGTCATCTTTTGTTGAATTATACTGTGATAAAACTGAAAATGATCATTACTAGTATGTTTGTTAATGATTAAAAAATCTGAAAAATAAAACTTATTATAGATTTTAAGGAAAACCACTTCTAAGTTAAACCACATTTATAAATAAAATAAATTATTGTTACTTCAAATGGATATTTATTCAATTTATTTTAAAAATAATTTATCAGTACACAATATTTGTTTATATTTTGGTGTTATAGTTTTCGAAATAATTTTTAGTTGCATATTCAAAATCAGTAACAGTGAAAAACTGACAACAAAGTTGTAATACTTTCCTGGCAATGGTTATTTATTTTTACTTCCTTGTACAAAGTAAAAGAAGTATTGTGGTCGGGAAAAATTTCAGTTTTCAGTTGTCAGAACGGACCATCCCTGAATCTAGTTTCGGCGTGACGTCTGTACGTACGTACGTACGTATCTCGCATGACTCAATAATGATTAGGCGTAGGATGTTGAAATTTTAGATTTAGGACTGTTGTAACATCTAGTTGTGCACGTCTCATTTTGAATGCAATCGACTAAACCAAAAGAATCCAAAAAAAGCCCAACATCCAAAAAAATTTGGATTTTGGATTATTTCTTAATTGAATTAACAAGCCTTCATTGAGAGCTTTTCAACTATACAGCGGAGTGGTATAGTTCCACTGGTTCCAGAGTTATAACCAAATGAAATTTTAATTAATGAAATATTTTGATCTTACAAGGGAAGGCATAGCGGTTCGAATCAGATTTCATCTCCTTTTTTATTTTTTTTAATTTAAATATATTGATTATTAACCCATATTATTAAATTAATGACTATTAACCCGTGATTGTAAAAAATGTTTACAATATATAATAAGGCAATAATAACAATAATATATATATATATATATATATGGCAAAAAGTAAGTAGTTATTAGTGAAATAAAATTTTATAAACTTTTGAAAATGTGTATATGTAATTTAATAGGCATTAATACATATGTATATATGTAACAGATTTGGTGAAACATCTGATTATTTAAAATTAACTGAAAATTATAATTTAGAATCGTATTATACTTTTGGATTTTTGTACAAGGAAATTATGTGGTGTCCACATCAGAGTGAAAAAAGAATTATAATGAAAAAAGTTACCTAAGATTTCTTTTTTGGGATGGAGAATAATTTATGATGTAGTTTTAAGCATGTGCAAAACTATGTGCTGCTGCAAATCTTTTTATAATCTTGTAATATAAGATGTGGCTTATTGGAAGATAATTCAGAATCAAAATTATTGTTGGCTTCTTCAGTACTACCTGATTCTTCATCACTGCTTTCGAAATATATACTCATATGTGGCTCAGGAACTGGAATAATTTCATTATGAGGTACAGGCCTGACTGCAGATTGCAATGAAGGATATTTTACAGTATGTTTAGAATTTTTTTAGAAATTCCAGACACACTTGTTAAACAAAAATAACAATTGGTTGCATGATCCTTTGGTTCATGCCAAACCATAGGTACACCAAACAGCAAAGTCATCCATGTACCTTTCAGCTATCCCCTTAAATATACAGAACAATTAGTGCATACTATATGAGGAGCCAACGTCTTATCCTGATCACCAATTTTACACTGAAAGTACAAATGATATGCTTTTTTAATTAAATGTTTTTTTCTATTTGATTTTACGGTAAACTCACCACATACATAACAAAAGACATCCATATCATTTACATAATTTTGAGGCATTATGACACTGCACTGTTAACAGAATTAAAACAGCAATAAGATTGAACAAAATTAATTCATTCCTAAATCCAGTGCTTAATACAAATAACTCAGCAGATTTTCAGCTAAATGTTTTGACCTACACAGACAAGATTAATCTTATCCATGAAAGCTCACTCTTCAGTATTAGATATGATGTCACAATATGTGACTATGATATGGCTTAATTCTTTGTTTTGTCTAGTATTGTTTATTTATAGCTTACAAATTATGTTAACAAAGTTAAACAATAAAAAATGAGCTAACAAAAAATATAATCTAGGAGCTTAAAATGCTAACATGTCTCATGTGTCTCATGTTAGAAAACAAAAATTAAGTTTATCATTGTAATTAATTACAACTTTAGTAAGATGGTTAATTAAAATTTTAACTAATAAATTATTCTTATTTAAAAATTAAATTTTGTTCATTCACTTATTTAGATAAATTGTTACATGTATGTTTAATTTCTTAATGTTAATTTTTTTTTTTGTTTTTAATATCTACTGGTAGGATTACTGCTAGATATTTTAAAAATATAATTACAATAAATATATTATTCAAACTTTTTCAGATCTACTAAAATTCAATCATAAATAATAAAATATTACAGCTTGATTAAAATTGATATAAGCTAATAATGTACATCATATTCAGCATTGCGTGTATGAACACATCAAACCTGACTTTACTTTGTAATTGATCATTTTTTATAAGCACAACTTTTATGATACAAAAATTGATAACTTTTTTTTTTATACTCTACTTTTTATTTCCTTTTTAAAGAGAACTCTCTGAATGCACCAAAATATCATCCACTTATTCAGTGGTTTCTTATTAACATTAGGATAAGAGTGAAACCATTGTAAACAGAAATCATAGTCCATCGTAAACAGAAATCTTCTCTTTTTAGTAATCTCGTAAACTCCTCATAATAAATTTCTCATCATGAATGAAACTTTGTTAATATGGAACATGGAAGAATAAAATTCAGATTTTGTTTTAAGCTTCATATATTTTATGACACTATAAAATTTTATTAGTTTACCATACATATTTGCAAACAAATAAACATGTACAGTCTGAAATTTTAACAGGATTTGATTTGCTCTATATTTAGGGTGATTGGAAGGGATTAAACATTTCTAGATCCAAAAAAATTGTCATAATTACAGTATATATACTACTTTTTTTTGTATAGGATCAGAAAAAATTACTGTGTATATATGTATGTGTGTGTGTGTGTGTGTGTGTGTGTGTTTGTTTGTATTTTTTCCAAACAGGCATGCAGAAGACCACGCAAATATCATTTTAATTCCTTCTGTTCTGGAATTCCGTCTTTCTCCTCCAAAAATACTTTCATTCTTTACTGTGCTGTGTTTTTTGTTCTTCTGTTCAGCACATGCACTCTTTTCTTTTTTTGCATTCAGATGAAATTCCCTCTGTTCTGTGAAATTTTTCTCTAAAATTTTTCCTGTTAAGGAAAAATAATTATATATATATATTTATTTATTTTTTACGTAACAGTACAACTTTATATCCATACAAATGTAAAATAAATAAATTTTTAACTTTTTTTTTTCGCTTTATCAACTATATACAAATAATGTAGATAACGTGTAGGATTATTTAGTTACAATCTAGAGTCAAGAAATTTTGTTAACACTCAGAGAAAACTTTGACAATATAATTGAAAAATCTAATCTAATTCATTAAACTTTAATAGAAGAAGTCTAAATTACTATAATGAAATTCACATTCTGCTGATTTAGGATTTTACGAAAAGGGATTTTCATATAAATAAAAATTTTTTTTAGTAGAAAACTTAACAAATTTTTTTTAATCATTCAGAATACAGTATTTTTTATTACAATTTACAGCTGTACTTGAATATTATGAGAGAAATGCTGGTCCTAAGTATTGCTGTTGTTCAGCAATAATTTCAGTTTAATATGATATGTTACTTACTGAATAATTTATTCTTTGTAAATACAACTAGTAACTTATTGTCCCATTGATTGGAAAAAAAAGTATGGAATGCATTGTTTACTATAAAAAGGAATACAATTATTTATTGTTTCATGCTATTTGTCCAGTTTTTGTTTTGTTGTGAAAACGTCTGAAATATATATACAGCGCTAAGATTACATAATACAATAGATATAATTATTATACCTGCTTTCTCTAAGATTGGTAATGCTCATTATACAGCCAGTTCATGTGTTGAATAGTGCAAAGTTGTTGTTTTTAATTGCATTTTTGATATGTTGATGTAAAATAATGTATTTTGCTCAGTAAAGAAGGCAATATAATTTTTTCATTGCATTGTTCAATTTCTTTTGTAAACCTGGCATTGGATGTATTTATTTTTCAGAAGGCTATGTCACTTCTAGAATTGCCTTAATATCTCATTTATGACAATTAATACACATATAATTTATTATATTATTTTTATTATTATTATTATAATTATGATTTCTTTCTACCAAATACCCGATATAACAGAATTACTGAGAACAATAGATTATTTAGAATTGTTTAAAATAACAAGACTAAACAAATGACTCATAATTTTACTATATTAAAATGATTAATTTTAAACTACCTTTCTATTTCTTCAGAGTAGACTGCTGATTTAAACTAATGGAAATCTTATAGGATAGTGTAAATGAGTAACGGACTTGCTCATTCTAAATTTCCCAGTTTTTTTTATTAAAATACATTGATCAATGAAAATTTGAATTATAGGTATAAATACAGATATGCTGTATTATACTTTTTATACAGGAATAAAAAGATAAAAGTTATCTTTTTAACAATATCTCATTCCTATGACTCCAATCATGACAAATTAGAGGTTATTCTGTGTCTCTAATTTAAATTAAGAATTTATTTCAAATTATAATGAATTTTTAATGTTTTATTGTTCACTTATTTATTTAATGTATCATTCAAACATTGAAATAAATTTCTTTTTCTTTAGCTTTTTAAGTAGAATATTAGAAAAATGATTATAAAAAAATCTAAATATACAAATATTCAGTGGATCACATTTTTAAATATTAATCTTTACTATCTCTTATAAAACTATGGTATAAAGAGGTAGTTTTACATTTAAAAAAAAACAGTATATCTAATTTAAATAAAAACAGAAATGATTGAACCATAACCAATTATGAATCCCATAATTCCATCCCATTATGAATGAGATGGAATGGTGGACCCCTTTCTCATAATTTGTTTTTACTGTGGGATATTAATTATTTAAAAAAATGAAACTGTTTAAAAAAGAATTTTAAGTTGAATTCATATGTTAATTATTAAAGAAAAATTAATTGTATTAAAATAAGTATCTGATTAGTTAATAACATTTTTAAAATTTAGGTTCTTTAAAAATAATTCTTTTTATTATTTATACTGTAATCAATAATAGAAAATTTTTCAGCAAATGTATGATTTTAAAAACATAATGAACAGTAGATTTTTCATTTAATTTTTAAACATATAAAAAAGTATTGTTGCATTATTTGAGTGCTGTGGTTTTTATGGGAGAACATTGACTGTTAAAAGAAGTTTTAATTATTAAAAAGAACAAATAAATGGAAATTAACTTCATCACAAGCTGGCCTCCATGGCCGAGTGGTAGCAGTCTCGGCCTTTCATCCGGAGGTCCCAGGTTCGAATCCTGGTCAGGCATGGCAGTTTTCATACACACTGCAATGTGTTCATATCATCCTCTGAAGATATACTTAATTGTGGTTCCGGAGGTTAAAAAAAAAAACTTCATCACAAATAAGATTCAGTCATTTACCAGATGTTATTGTTAATCAGAATTAACAAAACTTTGGAAAAAATTATCTTGTCTATTGTACTGCATTAGTAATTTGCATTTTTAGTGATGCATGTAAAACTTGTCGAACTCTGTCTTCCTGAATAATGAAGGATTCCGTTTCTTTTTTGTCATTTCAACTATAATCTTCCCATATTTATGTAATGTTCTTATACTGACTTTTTTTTAACATATAACCAGTAGATTCAAAATTCTGAATCTTTAAAATCAAGTAAATATGAACTGTCATCAAAATTCATGCCTGAACAATCATAAAACCATCACCATTTATGTAAATGAACTTCGCAGAAAAAGCACGTTTCACTGCAGACAACAATTACACTGCAATTTTAAAATAGCAATTATATGGTATGAACGTAGAATAACAAAACTGTTAAGGAATACCAAAACAATGAACATGCATTGAGCTGATTAAAAGATACTATAAACAGATCACTACATTTTTTTAAATCTGTCATAACAATGAATATATATATTTTCTTTTATTATTTGAACTTACAAA
Source organism: Zanna intricata (assembly GCA_010016005.3). Lineage (NCBI taxonomy): Eukaryota > Metazoa > Arthropoda > Insecta > Hemiptera > Fulgoridae > Zanna > Zanna intricata. The sequence goes on along the minus strand of JAAAKQ030118259.1, from coordinate 4,972 downwards.
TTATGTACTTTTTTAATAATTTTATTAGTATCATTTTTAATTCATGTATACAAATTTTATAATAATACTTGAAACTGTTTTCATTTATGACAGTGCAATTTGATGTAACATTATTTTATTTAAGAATTCATATATTAATAAGTAACATAGTAATAAAAGCTCTAACCAAATTACCCTTCTAATATTTACATCTAACATTAATCTAAAAACAATTATAATTATATACTAGTATTCAACTTCATAAAAATCAATGTAAACAAGCATAATCACAAGGGGGAAAAAATAGGCTATGATGAATTCAACTTAATGAAGAAAATCAATGAAAATAATCATACACTATACACATTTATATATAAAAAAAACCAATAGATCTACATCCAATTACATTTATCCAAATGAATTTTGTAGTGTTTGAAAAAATATCAATCCTTACTGGGATTTAAACCTGAACATAAAGATAAAAAAATGTATTTTTATATAGTAGTAACTGCTTTTTTGAGTTAGAAGATAAACTTGATTGACACATAGTTGTAAAGCAATATGAGATTAGTGAATCACCATCATTATGCACATGGCAAGTACTGTAGTAATCATTACAGTCTGGTATCATTACATGAGAATCGGTTGAGGTAAATGCCACAGTAGTCATATAAATTATACCTTACATTCATTCATTATGTCTTTAATAACATTAATTATATTTATGGAACTTGATTGAGTACATTATAAAAATAATTCTTAAATAAATATCCATACAATTTTGGATAATATGAAATAAATATATTTTAGATCTATTAATCAAATTTAATCTTCATGAGAAGAAAATTTATTTATGTTATTTAAAAAATTATAAACATGATCCCTTAAAATTATTCTTAATGAAAAACATAGTAAATCGTTAGAAAAAATAAAATGAACTAGATTTATTACATTTTTTCAAATTAGATGTAATCCTTTTAAAAATGTAATTAAATTTGTTTTTTTTAGTCAATTTATTGTAATTTTTAATGACTGACACAAAACAATTTCTTAATGTACTTATAATAGGAGGCACAGACTGCCTCCAGGAAACAAGTTATCTAGTTGTGATAGAGGTCTAGATAAATTGCTTACAATATTAATAGTAATTATACCATGCTATTATTGTTTTATGCAACTATAGTAAAGGTAGCATTAAACTCTTCTTTTTTTTTCCTTCACCCCTGGGCATTACCCACATTGAAGCATCACACAGCTCATGGTATGCTGTCCAATCTAATGGGCCTCTCCGTCCACTGACTCGGTCTTTTGAGATCTTAGATCTAGTAAAAGACGTTACCTTCTGGACGAGGATCAAGGTCACTGGCAGGTAGAGGGAAGCGTGGGAGTCCCCGTACCTCATCACTAACGCTCACCAGTGTAAGCACCGGCGAACGGCAGCTCCGCAGAAGGCTGTCCCTCATCCCCTCATCGCACCATCCTCTCGAACTTTATGTTGAAAAACAAATGCGATAGTTTGCCATTGCCTGGAATCCTTCCGCCCCAGACAACATTCGGCCAACGATATTGTCTACCGTCAAGGTACTCGTGCGCCCTCTCTCTCTCGGCAGGCGACTTCCCATGTCCGACAGGTGAACACGACGTGGTTCGGGGTGCCTAGTTCACCGCAATATATGCAGGTGGGATCCTCCGCCCTCCTTCTGGCATGCAGTAGGCTCGAAACATGCCGTGGCCAATTAGAAACTGGGTCAACCAGAATGTCACCTCCCCAAAGGTGCGGTTGACCCATGGCTCGACCTGTCGGATCAGCCGGTGAGTCCAACGGCCCGTTGAAAAGTGGTCCCAACAATTCTGCCACTCAGTGAACAACCGTCTGTTCATCATCCGCTTGTCCAGCCTCTGGATGATTCCCTTCCGATCCCTCGCCAATTATTGCATCGGTGGAATGCACACTATAACCAGAGCTGTCTCCGTCGATACCGAAGAATACGCTGAAATGACCCTCAATGCTAGCCGACGCTGAACGCCTTCCAACAACCGCCGGTTCCGTTTAACCTCCAACGCCTTTGACCATGTCGCAACACCATACAACATCGTAGAATTGGGCACGTGGCTATACAATTTTCGTTAAGAGGCCCGCGGCCCAGACACATTCCCGAGAAGCCTACCCGAGTGCTTCATTTACCATACTTGCTTTATCGCTGTCTCCCGAACATGAACTGAAAATAGACGATGTCTATCTAACCAAACTCCCAGGTATTTGGCAGCGTCTACCTGGGATATCAATCAGCCTGTCTCGTATCCGGATAGAAGAGGCAAGGGACGTGTTGCGGCCATACAGATAAATGATGTTTTCTCCGCAGCGATGGATAAACCCTGATTTGCCAACCAAGTTTGCACCTTCCGAATCACCTCCTTAGCCTTGATCGTAACTCCTTCCACGTCCGGCGCCGAGATTACAAAAGCCAGAACATCCGCAAATTCAATCGGTACAACGTCCACTGGGTACTGCAATCGAAGTGCGTCGTCGAACACTAAGTTCCAGAGGGCGGGACTGATGATAGATCCATGCGTGACACTGCATGTGACCCTGAAGATTAACTGACTGTCTGTGCCATCATACAATAGCCTTCTATCCTCTAGATAACGCTGGATAAGCCTTCTCATTTCTCCACTGATTCCCTTTCTCCGCAAAGCATTAAACACCGCTTCCCATTTCACTAAGTTGAAGGCATTTTTAATATCTAGTAATACAACTACCAGGATGTGTATGGTACGCCAAGCACCCTTTGTGCCTCAGTGGCTAGATGAGACACCCGCTGTACTGCGTCGGGGGCCGACCGTACCAAATTGGTAGTCGTAAAAACCGCAGTTAGAATCGATCTCGTTCCTCAGCCTGCTATCAATCAATTTCTCAAGCAATTTACATAGAGAATTTGTAACGAACATATGCCGATAATCGGTAGGCCTCCTTGGCTTATGTAAAAGAACCAACCGGGAGTCTTTCCATCCTGAGGGAATGTCTCCACCGGAGCCTTCTGCACCGCAATGCAAACCACCTCCGTGGGGATCCCGTCCGGGCCTGGACTGGTACACGGGGTTTCAATTTACTGCCAACTGACATCAGTTCCTCCATGCTGAACAATTTTGGAGCGTAGAGAACGATTTCCTCTCGTTCCGGATCGTTCTCCATCGGAAACAACTTACTCAGAGCAGTTTTGGCTTGATGATCCGTCAAAACTGCTGCTCCTCTTCCAAATTTGCCAGTGACGATCCGAAATCCTTTTCCCCAGAGATTCTCGTCTAGACTGTCACAAAGCTCCCTTCAGCACCTGGTTTTCGCTGTTCCAATTGCGGCTTTGTATGCAGTCCTAAGTACCAGGAAGTCACGTCGAGCTTGAATCCGTGCATCCGGTGAACCTCTTCTTGACAACCACTGATAATGTCGCCTGGCTGCCCAAGAGTATCTCGGAGGCTGGCAATATCCGCATTCCACCAGTAAGCATGTCTGTGTGGGTTACTTCGAACAAACACTCCAGCGATTCACATGTTTCTTGTATAACGAAGGCAAGGTCTTCGGGTGTCAAGGAATCGGTGAGACATCCCTGTATCTGTCCCCCGAACCGTATGCACCCTCTTTTAGAAACAATCCTCCTTTCTATCTGCTGGACGCCCGCTGAGGAAGAAGAAGAAAATTCAATAAAAAGATGGTTCGACAGTGGATCTTTCTCGACTACAGACCAGTGTGGGAAGCGATTCCCTCTCTCCTCCGAGATGAATCTGAGGTCAATAGCAGACATCGAAGCTTCTCGCATAAAAATCGCCGATTGCCCATTGAAACACATTAGCCCCGTGGCTGCCGTCCGGTCACGTAAGTGCATACTCCGAAGGTCGGTGGTCTGACCTGCAAATTCCACTGATTTGGCATTAAAGTCCCCTACAACACAAGAAACTCGTTCCCGATGCCGCTGAAGTTCTGCAAACAGATCATCCAGAAACTGCAGATATTCATCGATGCTAAAATTGGGCGAGCAGTAATACGAGAAATTTGTCACTACATCGATATTTGCTCACACGAAACCTCTCCCGTACCCAGTGTCCACTATCGGCACTCCGGCCTTAATAATCCTATCACAGCGACTATCTATTACCCAACATCTATAGCATCTGTTCTCGGGGTCCCGAACTCGAGCCCTACAGTGGACCCACCCGATGCGCAACCTCTTCGCTATCAGTTGCCGAGCTGCCCCAAAAGATGTTATGACGGTAGTATTTTGGGTTTTTCCAAAAGCTAGACTCAAGAGAGGAAATGCGAAAATCGGATTCCTGTCCAACCACTTGCCTGACCGCCGCTGCAACCTCTATTTCAGTCACATCCTCTCCGATATCGTGGATGTGGACAACAGCCCGGCCATTATCCTTCGATTTTAAATCCAATTTCAGTCCAATAGCTCTCTCCTTAATCGTCGTCTTCAACGCTGCCGCCTTTTCCGCTCCTCGTACTCTTATTCGGAGTTCCCACTGCCCCCCTGCCTGACTCATAGGAAGTCTCCTACTTCTTGATCCACCACAGAATGTTTAACTAATCGGAGTAAATCAGCGTACGAACGGCCTACAGCCCTCATCACCACCGTTCCATTTTCGATCTCTGCTGGAGTAGAGCGTCGCGGAGCAGGGGGAAGCATGGCCTGTTTACTAGTGGCGGGCCGGCGGTCCACTACTCGGACACTGCCACCTGTCCGACCAAAAAGGTAGAGTACTACACGCTCTATCCCTCGCTTGATCTTATCCTGAGGAAGAATAAACACCGGAAACGTAACTTCTGGCGGCACACCTCGCAAGGCTCGTAAAACATCCCAACCCCCGTAGGGGAAGACACCCACCAAGTGGTGATTCCGGCCGCCACACCACCCCTTCCGTTCCTAGCCCAAAGGGCTTTACCGGGAGTCGTCTGAAAGACCTTCGAACTGATTACATATCTCAGTCATCAGCC
>JAAAKQ030118237.1:0-13859 GCA_010016005.3 Zanna intricata | reverse complement strand
TCCGGAAGGGCACTCTTTGTCTGGCTTCTCTCCGTTGGCCTGCCTGGTATGGTTAAACCTGTCCAGTATAGCCCAAATGGTCCTCAAAGCACGCAAACCCGCCCACCACGACAAGGTCATGTGCCTATGGGGGGATTATTATTATTATTATTATTATTATAAAGTCTAAACTGATTTTAAAAAAAAAAAACCATTTCAATAAAAAAAAAAGTTAGTTTTAGGTCATATTTAAACATTTCTTTGATAAATGTAGGATGCCGGTGAGTAAGTTTTGAATAAATTAATCATTTTTAAAAATATTTTTTAAAAGTAACGTAATTTTTAAAAATTGAATATTTAAAAAAAATGAAATAGAGGACATCAACAGCTATGGTGATTAGCACGGTGGAATTTGGTAACGTATGAAAAGATGACATTCCAAATGATGCACCGTGACGATGAAGACTTTATTATCGTGTCGTATTCAGTGACGAATGAACAATTTATGTTACTGGAAAAGTAAACACTCATAATGCTGCGTATCTGGGTAGCAGAAAATCCTCATGAAATATTGCAGTGTGAACGATACTCCCCAAAGATGTTTTTTCTGTCGTCTCTACGGAAAGTTTATGGGCGTTCTTTTTCGCTGAAATAAGTGTATATGGAATGAACTATCTTGATATGCTACATTTATGGTCATTCCTCAACTGAAATACGAATCACAGAACTTTATTTGGCTACAAGATTGGGCGCCTCCTCACGAGCGTAAAGAAAAAAAATTGATCAGGTACGAACTGATTGAATGAAATTCTCCCTGACCGCTGCATCGGAAGCCGGGAACCAGATGACAGGCCTCGTTTGCCATGGCCTCCACATTCGCTCGATCTGAACCCGTGCGATTCTTTCTTCGGAGGTTTATAATGGATCAAGTGTATCTGCCACCCTTACCAGCTGACCTACTTGACTATATATAAAGGATTGAAGCAGCGCTGTCGCTTCAATTACTCCAGACTTGCTAATTAAATTATAGGATGAACTCTCCTATCGGCTGGATGTGAGCCGTGTGATTAATGTTGCTAATGTTGAACACTTATAAGAAAAACTGTCTCAGTTGGTCTTTTATCTCATTTATAATTTATAAATTTAAGAAAAACTTAATAAATATTACATAACTTTAAATCCCCAAAATTGATTTTGAAACACACTATTTTAAATAATTATTATGGAAATTTTTTTGACTTATGGATTAATTCACCACAGAAGCTTACAAAGAGGTTTGTACGTGGGAATATGAAAATGGAAATAATTGATTAGGTAAATAGCTTTTTAAATTTCGATCGGTTATGTTTGTAGGATGAAACAAAATGACGCAATAACATCAAGATTCAAAAAATTCAATCCCTTAAATCAATTTGTAATTTAAGTTAAAAAAAAAAATTTATCAATAAAAAACATGTTGTATGAGGCTACTTGAAATAATAAAAATAAAGATATAAAAAACTATTTTTAAAAATATAGACATTAGCTGAACCCGGTGTATATAAATTACATACGGGTTGAATTGCAAACCTCCTCCTTTTCTGAAATGAGTCAGATAAATATAAAATTATAATGAGTATATTTTTCATTTATATTATTTGAGTAATCCCAGAACTTCTTTGAGAGGGAGTATAAAAAACTATGTTCTTAATTCTTAACAGTGAAAAATACAATTTCCAAAGACAAAAATGATTACACTATATTAAAATTTCAAAACGTCTTGAGAATAAAATATTTTAAGAATTAGTATACATCAGACTTTATGAAAAATATACTGTCTAAACATCGAATACAATTTTAAATAAACATCTTTTAATAATAAAAAAAAACATTAAAAAGACGAGTGAAAAAAATTATTTTATAATAAACCGTAAAATTTAAATTTATATCATAAAAATCTAGAATTAACTCGGGAATTAATTGCAAAGCAATATTAAGAAATTATTGTTATTATCATTATTAATATTATGGTTAGCAATAAAAAAAAAAAGAAAAAAAAGAACAAATGAAAGTATTACAACTAAAGTAGTGTGTGAAAGCGTGTGAAATAATAATAATTTCACATAGATAGTATTATAAGTTCAGTATAATAATAATAAACACGTGATAATAATAATGGTAAAATTACGAAGAGAATTAATTAATCTAAATCCCTATTGAATGAGACCTATTGCGAAATGAATTACGTAATTAGAAACTTTTAAATGTTGCAAATTTTATACATAACATATATATATTCATTACGAATATTGGTCTGATATATACCAATACTCAACCATAGGCTATAATTTCCTACAAAGCTTGGACTAGTTTATTAAAATAAAACCACAAAAAGTTAAGAACAATTGTAAACTAACACTGTGATAGTAATAGAATTATAATTGATACACAAATCCATACATAAAACATGATAAAGTTAGCTGTTTATCCAGGTGAGAAGTAGCATCAGTTCTGTTAACGTTGTATTTTTTTTTGTCTCCAAGACCACCGTTAGGTATTGTTTCAAGAGAAAGAGATGAAATAAAAATTTTGTAGCGTGGAAAAAATTCCATGCCTGACCGAAATTCCAACCCGGGACCTCCAGATTAAAGACCGAAACGCCGCCTACCACTCGCGTCATAGAGGCCGGCGTTGACGTTGCATTAGAAAACAGATAATTCCACGAAGAGTGGTTATCGTCGCTTTTACTACATGTACAAATAGAATACATCTCATTAGTTACTGTTACCACAAAACCTTAAAAAAAAAAAAACAAACAAACAAACTGTTCTCTAATGGTAAACAATAAAAATCTTTATTTTTTCACGTAAACTAATTGTACGGCAAACATAATTAGTTTTAATTCAATTAAATTTAAAATTAATTAGCATAAAATCATTAATAATGAGCAAAATATTAATTTAAAAAAAACAACAAAATAGATTAGCTTTGTTAAAACAAATACAGTATTGAAGCATCTACGATAAAACATTGCTTACAATTTTTTTAATAATTAATTCATTATATAATCTCGAACCTTGTGCCGTGCGAATATGAAACAGAAATGTTGGAGCGTATGATAAATGTCATGCCTGACCGAGATTCAAACCCGGGACCTCCAGACGAAAAGCTGAGAAACCTATATTACTCCGTCAAGGAGATCGTGAAATAGTGCAATCTTTTACATAATTTAATTACATTAAATTATAAGCGAAATGTGTCTACTAAAAATAGCAATAAATATTTCGTAATCAATAATGAAATTAAAAAATTACTGAATAGTTTTAAAATGTCATATGTGTAAAAATAAATGTGCAGGTCTATTTATCAGAAGTAAATATTGTACTAGTATACTTAGATTCATTTAAATATATTTAATTCATCTAATAGCTGGTTTATCAATGTGGTTTGCCAAGTAATACGTAGCAAGGAATTAAAAATCTATGTACCCGTGGTGCTCAAGATTCTTAGTTCTTATACAGAATGCTCCACAAAGAAAGGAAAACCCTTGCAGGACATGTTCTACTGGTAAAAATAATGAAAAAAAAAAAATCATATAAACATAAGTCTGAAAACGCTTTGTATTCGAGTTACGGCTAGCAAAAGATTTCGCCAGGATTTCACCTCTTCTAATAAAAAGACCTACTGCAATGTTTGAGACGCAGATTAAGGAGTAACTGGTGGTTTCTTATTTACTTTGAGCTGGGGAATAGGATAAAACTGGTCTCAGAACTGTAACTCCAGTAGTTTTTAATATATCAAACGTAAAAAAAAATTCGGTGGAAAACGAGGTTTTTTGAAGGGTTGTAGTACAATAGTTTTGTTAAATGGCCAATAAATGCGAAAGATTTAATAACAATACATGTAGAGAAATTAATTCTGAAAAAATTAATGTAAATACAGCGATTAAAAATAAATAACTTCTATAAACCGATTTTTTACTGAAGTAAACAGACGAAAAATTGACAAAAAAAATCGTATTATTCTTTTTCTACCTAATAAAAATTATTCCAAATACGGAAAAACAAAAAATAAAGTACATTAAATGATAAATTGTACCAGATTAACGAACATCAGTAACAGTAATTGTTCTAAATTTCCTCCTTCACAATGAAAATAGCATTCTGCCCGATGTAAAATATTTCCGGTGGTAATTCGTATAAACTCAATAGAATTCGTATTTTAATGAGTTACTCTTCTTACGTATAATTTTTTGCTGGTATACTAGCGTTTTCATATGGCTCCAAATGAAGTAAACTAGTGGTGTTAAGTCAAGTGATCATGGTGTCCAATTTGACTGGACTACCAGGAACAATTCAGTTTAAGAAATCAGCATTCAAGTGATTTCTAGCTACTAAAGAAAAATGTGGTACTGCACTATCGTGATGAAAAATCATTTGCAATCCAGTTTGTAAAGGCAAATCCTTCAAAAGAGACGGAAAATTGTTTTTCCGTCTCTTTTGAAAACGAATGGTCCCAGAATTTTATCACAAATAATGTCACACCAAACTATGTTGGAAACTAGATTCCAAAGTATCATGTGGATTTTCTTTGCTCCACTAATTACTATTTTTAGAATTGAAGACTCCGTTTCTGGTAAAAGAGGTTTCATCCGTAAACAAAATTGAATTTGCCGTCTGCTTGAATTGAATCTGTCGTCTGTTTTGCATCAATAAAAAACCTATTTTTAAAAGTTTTTATTTACTTTTATTAGCTGTATTTACCGTAATTTTCTCAGAATTAAATTCTCTATAAGTTTTGTTACAAAATCTTCCACATTTTTTAGTTATTTAACAAAGCTACTGTACTACAACTCTAAAAAAAAAAACTTGTTTTTCGACATCTAATTTTGTATTTTACATTAGATTTTTTAAAAACTGCTGGAGTTACAATTCTGGGCCTGTTTTATACTATTTCCCAGCTCAAATTACATAAGAGACCACCAACTTTACTCCTTAATTCGGGGTCAAAAATTACAGTAGAGCTTCTTTTTATTAGAAAGCTGAAATCCGGGCTAAATACTTAGCTAGCGGTAACTCGCAAACGTAGTGTTTCCAGACCTATGTTTGTATGAATCTTTTTCATTATTTTTACCAATAGACAATGCACTGAATGTTTCTCAGTTTCCTCTTGGGACATCTCTGAATATTACTATCAAGACTACTTTCAACTCTGAGCTATTGTTTTAAATTTATAATTCTTAAAATATTTTATTAATACCGTAAACTTTGTACAAAATTACAAACTCGTTAAAATAAATCGTATCCCAACCTCAAATTAAAAGGCGGATCAATAACATAACCACGCTGACTTGATTAACAAATTCCTTAATTTAGTTTTAAATCTTAATTACTCAGTCACTAAGTTTAACATAAAATTAATTAACACGATTTACGTCAGGTCTATTATTTATAGAACTATTAGTAAAGCGCGGGATTTTATGCACAATTTCACTTTAAATTAAAGTAGTGATAAAAGGAAATCATTAAATATTAACGTGATTAGCTCTACTGCCGGGTTAATTTAGTGGTAATAATAATGATAATAATAATATAAATGAAAGATTCACTGTCTAAACGTAATTACCTTTAATTTGTAAATGGTTTTATATGTCTATACATTACGACGTCATATATATAATCACTGACGAACTATTATATTGCAGCATGCATTGCCACGAGTCTAGAAAAGTTACAATAAAAAGTAGTTAACTATAGTAAGCTATAATAAACGTTTGTATCAGCTTCTTTTATATAAAAGCATTTCATCATTTCAACGAGTAAAAAAATTTATTCTTTTTAAAAAACTTATTTATCTTTTATTTGAAAAAAAAAATTAAAATCAGTCAATCCTTTGAACACTTTAATATAAAAAAATATATTTAATGAAACACTGAATCAAAAGTAGATACAAGCCAGCTTTTATATTTAAAATATCAACAAAAAGCAATGGGAATCTTTTACGTAATACTTCCCCATTTTTTATTCATATATCTAAAAAAAAAACCTATAAATCTTCTACACAACCTTACGTATTATACTGTAAAATAGACCAATTGTAAAAAAATAGAAACGAAATATCTTGTTGCTATTTTGCGTGGACTAATATCGTTTTTTATTTAATAGGGAACATATTTAATTTACTCTAATCTACGTCAAGAAAAAGTATGAAACTGGTTTTTTATTCTCTTAATAAACGGGATACATTGATATATTCCTTTAGTGCTTTTTATTCCACTAATCTTCTTTTGATTGCAATGTACCTGACATACAAGAGACATCAGTCAGAGTTGCTACAATGCGTTCGAAAACTTGCTGTGCACTGGAATTATGGAAGTGTAATGACGAAACTTTCACAATTATTCCTTTGTATTTTTATTTCGTTATTCAATAGAAACGGATATTTCAATAACTGGAGTAGTTTATAAAACGTGTTGAAAATGACCTCCACCAAAATCAATACAACACTGCCACCACACACGTTTCAATTTGTTTTCCAACACTTTAACCGGCTGATGTACTGAAATGTCTCGGTACGTATGCCGTTACTGCGGTTTTTTTAGTTGGTATTCTGTTGTAATATACTGCTTGTTTGGGCTGTTCACTGGAAACTAATCTGGGGAGTCAGATCGGGCGATCGTATAGGCCACAAATCTGTCGAAATGATTCGTTCATCGAAGACATTTCATAAAGTCATTGATCTGTTAACAGTGAGTGGCTGTGGCGCCATCTTGTTAGTATCAACTGTGATTGATTTCCAGTTATGTTAACTGACTAATGAAATTATTAAGTATTTCGATGACATTTCGTAAAAAAGTCATTGACCTATTAGCTATGTGCGGTGTGGCGCTATCTTATTGGAACCAACCGGGATTATTTTTCACTTCCTCCTATTAATTTTTTTTTTGAAAATGCGGTGAATTTGATTAATCGCCTCTAATGTTCGAGGATAATATGTATAATTTGTGTATTTAATATTAATCAGTCGAAGTTAGCGAGCGTAGGTTACGTTTGGCTTAATTTAAACTTCCTTTTTTTATACGAGGGTTTCTCGTAATCTATTTTACATATCAATTTAACATGCAATTACAATCTATTTAACGCTGATATCAGGTGATTTTTTTTTTTTTAATTTCTAGTTATAGTTTCGATCCTTACCAGAGCTTATATGTGTTTGTCGACTTATATCGGTGAAGGTCCAAATGTATAGTATTATAAACAAATATTTTGCTCTTTTACCGACGTGTTCGGTATTTGTCGACATTCACCGCGGAATATCGACATTTGCCAGATATCTGTCTTTCACGGTAACATATGCATTGTAGGTAACAAATGTTGATTAATAAATTTTTCTCTAAATGGCTTCTGAAAAGAAATCGAAATGTTTCAAACATTTTAAAATATTTGCGCGATATCCCCCATCCCCTTCTTTTCTTTTCTGTTTACCCTCCGGAAGGTATTATTTCAGAGGATGAACAAGGATGATATGTATGAATGTAAATGAAGAGTAGTCTTGCACAATCTCAGGTCGACCATTCCTGATATGTGTGGTTAATTGAGATTCAACCGCCTAAGAACACCGGGTATCCACGATCTACTCATAGTATTCAAATCCGTATAAAAGAAACCGCCTTTACTAGGATTTGAACCTTAGAACCCCACCCCCTTAATGAATTTTGAAAAAAAAATACATTAATATGATCAATACCCCATATATAGAAATATTTGAGCCACAATTGAAAAAAATTGATTAGGTCAATCCTGAGATAAAACGCCAAAACCAATACGATACACATAGGTATACGCATATAAGATGTAAGTTTTTTTTTTTTTGTATAGAGGAACTAATTGGATCCTAAAACGTAAAGCTTTACAAAAAAAAAACTCAATATCCCATTTTTTAAATGATCAACATACTTTCTCTTTTAATATAGCCATTTAAATATAATCGCGGAAGGGAGGGAGACAGAAAAATAAACAAATCGAGACTAGCATGATCTGGCTGTATTGGAATTTTTTAATCTTTTTTTTTAAAAAAAAAAAACTTCTGAAAAATAGTCATAATTCAATTAATTATAATCAGATAATTATGATATTAGAAAGATATTTAATTTAAAAAAAGTTATGAGAATTATATTAATAAACAAAAAAATACAATTAAATTATTAATTTTTTTAAAATAAAGAATAAAACATGGAGTTCAGACATCTTAAGAATAGTATTATCATTAATAATAAATAAAATAATTCTGATAGAGCGTGACACAAAACGAACTGTACTAACAAAACAGAATTTTTCTTTTTTTTTATTGTTAAATAGGCCGGAATAGTTTTCCGCAGTTTTTCTAATGATAAGTTTAGTGTAACGATTCTATTTTAGTTTTTTTTATATATCTGGAAAGAATAACTATCATCATAAAGTTCAATAAACTTTAATTATTTTCATTTTGAAGTAAAATTCAATAAAATATTTAAAATTGATAGATTACGATTGCATACGCATAACAGAAGAATCGTATATATGCATAAATATATAACACCCTGGAATGATAATATATAATGAACTAAGTTCATTGACCTTAGAAAGATTATTTTTGTAACAAAAATAATAATGGGAAAATAGAAACAGTAATAAGATATAAATAAATAACAAGATTTTTTGTAGTTATTAATTTTATTTATAACATACTTTTTTTAAGAAAGGAGATCTGGGTGAACGATTTAGAGTTCATCGGTTGATTATATCCTCAAATGATACAGTTTTGGGAATAAGATCAAAGGTTTCCGTAGGAAAATATGAACCTGATTTCGGATAGCTAAGTAACATCTGGAGGAAAGATAATTTGTTACATCATCATATACTTCAAATGATCGACACAATAATGTGGTTCTCCGACTCGCAGCAAACTTCCAAACGATATGAACGGGAGGAGTACATGCCCTCTTGTAGGGATGTTGAATACTACCTTTTATTTTGCCTCCGGCACCACCGTTAGGTATTACCTCATAGGATGAAATGAAATGAAATGGCAATTTTATAGGGCATGAAAATGCAATGCCTGACCGGGATTCGAACCCGGGATCACATTATCAAAGGCCGAGATGCTACCTCTCGCATCACGGAGACCGGCTGAAGAGCTAATTTAAAGAAAGTTGTTTGTCTTTTTCATGGTTCCTATGTAAAATAGATCGCCTCTTTATCAACATCTAAACTTTTTCCGTTATATTCGATTCCCTTCTTCCCGAGTTTGTTTTTGGAATTTGATTGGATAATATCAAGATAAATACTAAGGATGTAGGTACATATACGAAGAATTACTACGTTCAAACGTGGTCGGTTTGAAATGGTAGTTCTGCATTGCATATGTCGACGGATATTATTCTTTTTAACAGCTTTATTTGTTTAACATTTTATCTAAAGTCTAGGGTTGAGATCTGAGAACAGGTAAAACTAGCCGTTTACTATATATATAAAAATAGGCAATAAATAAACTTCTGTCTTCTGAAAAGAAAGACAGTTGGTTGGTACATACTGGCAAAAAAAATAACAGGTAAAACTAGCCGTTTACTATATATATAAAAATAGGCAATAAATAAACTTCTGTCTTCTGAAAAGAAAGACAGTTTGTTGGTACATACTGGTAAAAAAAATAAACAAAAATTGGCTCATATAAACACATTTATAACAATCCATGGAATATTGCATCACCATTTAGGAATATTGAGTAAGAGTGATAACATTTTATGTAGGTTTTGCTGGGATCAGAGCGTTTGTGACTGCCTCATCATTTCAGTTGTCCACAGATAAAGGAATTTCCAGAGAATGCTTCCTTTGAATACAAACACTGAAGAATGGTTATACGGAGGTGATACAGAAGGTTTTACAAATGACCACTAGATGACGCTATTGAGAAGTGACATTACTATTATTGTTAAACTTAATTCTTTTTATTGTTACAACGGTGGAAGTTCAGAAATCGCCAGTGTAGTTTGTTTACGCAAAGTGTGAGCAATTAAAAAAACAGTTTTGTAAAAAAAAAAATGGAAATTTCACGTGAAGGTTTTCGTTGGATGATTTTTTACGATTTTAGTAAGGACCTGAGTCAATAACAATGCCTTGAATCGCTTCGTTCAACTTTTGGTAATCAATCACAATCAGAAAAAACTATATACATTTGGTTTGCAAAATTTCGTCGTGATGTGCTTCCGACAGCGATGAATTTCGTGAAGGTCGACCAAAATCGGTAATTGTTCTGAAAAAAATCGATGCTGTCTGCAATAAGATCGAAGAGGATCGGCGTGTGACTTACCGTGAGATAGAGACATCTTAGCTATTGATATAGGCATGAACATTTAGCTGTGAAATATATATTTTCCCGATGGATTCCGCATAATTTGACCGAAACTCAAAAACAGGCTCGTTCGTATCAATTTGTGTAAAAAAAAAAAATGCTCAAAACATTCGACCGAGGAAAATCAAAATCCGTATACAACATGGTAACAGAAGACGAAACCTGGAAATATTCGTATCCGAAACAAAGTAACATTCAAATGATTCGGTGTTCCACGATAAACTGAATTAAACGAAAGTGGTTCATTCGCGATGCATTTCCCAAAAAATGATCGCTTGTTTTTTCGGTTATGCTGCACATGTAACACCCATTGCGTTAGAGGATCGAAAAACAGTTACTGCTGAATTTTATACAATTCGTTTGCCAGAAGTCATCAATGAAATCAGGATAAAACAACCGAAAACGTCGCATCATTCTTATCCTGACAGCTCTCACACAGAATATCAAAAAATTGTTTATTTAACGGAGAAAAACACTGAATTTATGTTTCATTGACTGTATTCACCTGATTTATCGCCTAACTACTTCTTATTGTGATAAGAAGTTGACAACAATTATCTTCTTATTGTGATGTTCTGCCAAGAGGCAGATCCGCCTCGCTATTTGAATCCATTTTTGTTCCCAGCCTTCTCCTTCGAATCCTTTTAATTTCCAATCTTAATGTAGAATCCTTGGCGAGTTGTTTACCTAATTTCAGCCACGTTATGGCTTTACGTTACAATGAAAAAAAAGTTTCAAAAAAGAAAAATTCGACTATTGTTAAGGCCAGAAGATTAGATTGTAAGAATGATAGGTTTAAGATCTACCACTTAAGATGGGTGTAACCAACACGGATTATACACAAATAAACTTCAAATTTAGAATTTAATAACCGTCTAAAAACAAAATTAATAATTTAAGAAGGTGATACATGCATTTTTTTTTATATCATCAGGTGATATACAAAAGTCTGCACAAATTTACGAAGCAGTATTCAAACAAGACTTAAGGAATAATAGTCAGTTCCTTATCATTTCAGATTAATGTATAATTGATGTTAATAGTAGGATTAGTCAGAAAATAATTTTCACAATCATAACCTTATTAAATAAGTATTACTCATCCAAGTTCAAGGCCGTGCAAAATAATAAAAATCAATGTAGGAGTAAGATAAGAAGGAGTGACGTCAAATATGTGGTTTGAACCCTATCAATCTGGTTAGTACTGCATTTGCTTTCATTTATATAGCCTATATGTATATGTAGGAGTGGGCATTATATAACTTTTCTAAGCTAATAATCTTGTTGTATTTATTATGTACGCTATAGAAGAGACAAGTCACTGCCTCTGTTCTATGTTCTATGTATGCCATGCCCTGATGTCTACATTGACTATTATTTTATATTAACAGTCATTACTTTATTAACAAGTATATATATGCCACTATGCCATATATATCTGTATGGCATAGCGACGATTCCTCTTAATAGTTACGCTACATTTGTTTATTTTAAAATAAATATAGTCCAATATATTTACAATATAATTAATTCATTCTGTGTAATTTAATTTTGATTTGAATAATTAAATGTTCAACTGACATATATATATTTAATATTACAGTATCACGTGATCGTTTAAGCAATAAAGAGTATTTAGGAAGATTCGTACAACATTTCGTATAAATGAAATACAATAAAAAGAGTTCAAATAAATATAAATTCTGAAAACTCCTTTTTTTTTCAAATTATGGTCAATTAAAGATTTTCCTTTTTTTTTGCTTTAAACGACTGATCGTAATTTAATGTAATACATCAAACATTTTAATCAAGAATCAAGTCAAGAAATTAATATTTTTTTGAGAAAATACCATTAAAAATCTATTGTTAGTTGGTATAAAAGATTAAGACTTTATAATCATAATATAAATAACCGAACTACGCGTTTATAATCGTGATCATTGCGATTGTATGGATCTTATTAGAGATCTTTATCATTAGCAAACAATAAAAAATCAGAAGAATAAATTATCTCAACTTATCAAAAGTCAAGGTAAATTGTCACAACCAATCAAATATCAAAGTAAATTGTTTCAACAAATAAAATGTTTTCTGTTTTTATAAACAGCAAAAATTAATGAAAAAAACTTTTGTCATTTCATAATAAATAACTGATACAATATATAAGTATTGTAACTCATATTTTCCATTGTATTCGACGTCGAATGATCTTTTGTCAAAATGAGCCACCCTATGACATACCTACTAAATGACATAAATATATATAATTATTTCAAGTGTAATGAGAAAATAGAATTTAAAATATTACTAATATAATAAAAAAACCAACAATAACCAATAACCTATTAGTAAATTATTTTACTAACATAGCTAAATATAATAATATTAACCAAATACTAATTTAGTCGAAGCGAAAATAATCGATTTGAATTTTTTTTTTATTTTTGTTTGCAGATATATAAAGATATAACCAAAAGATTGTATACTTTTTTTAAATTGTTAACAATAGTCAATGTACGTGTTTTAATTTTTATGCACTTAACGGTGTTATAAACATAGTTTTAAAAGTCACTTCAAGGTCATTTTTGTAAACTAATTATTCTCAGATTAATTTATAATCACACTCTGTAATAGTTTTCTACAGCATATTATTAATACCATTACTATCACAGTTATGTTAATTAAGCAATAATTTTTTCCGCCTTTTTTTTTTTCTTTTAATTAATCACCTTTAAATAGTTTACATATTATATAAAACTTGTCATTCATTTATCAGTCAAAATTTATATTATAATTAATGATATTATATACGTAATTTTATTTATTTATTTTTTTTTTTAACCTCCAGAACCACAGTTAAGTATTACATCAGAGGATGAAGATGAATGATATGTAGCGTGTGTGAAAATGCCATGCCTGACCGGGATTCGAACCCGTGACCTCCAGATGAAAGGCCGAGACGCTACCACTCGCGCCTCGGAGGCCGGCAATATTATACACGTATTAAACCCGGATCTCCTTCCGAGTGGTCTCGTGGCCTTTCATCCGAAGTCCCGGTTTCGAATTCCGATCATGCATGGTATTTTTCATAAGCAATAAAATTCCATTTTCATATTCCCACGTTCAAACGTCTGTGGTGAATTAATTCGTCAGTCAAAAAAAATAAAAGTGTTATTGAAAATAGACTACATAATCAAAAACTAATCGAAACATATACCGAGAGCAATTCAAAAAGGACTTAATTTTAAAAGCGCATAAAAATTTATTTTAAAAATTTAGATATTCGATTCAGATCTCATCTCATGGCAAAACATATCACTTTTAATCTCGCGTAGTTCATTAGTATCGAATTCAGCAACCAGCGCTGTCTCCAAAATTGTTAAAAATGAATACATGGTTCTTTTTCGTTATTCCCCCCCTCCTTCCCACCACTGATTGGTATTGGTTTACTGGCATGTCTCCCGCCACCACCCCATTCGGTCGCCCTAGAGCATAAGACCGAATGTCCGTGCC
>JAAAKQ030118226.1:0-13859 GCA_010016005.3 Zanna intricata | reverse complement strand
GCACCAGATACCGGTTAGCAGACGCTATGACGGCACGGGGCAGGCTCAGTCCGGTTACTTATTATACAGACCCTGTACGTTGATTACGTGCTGCTACCTATGTTTGTTTACAATAGACTTCGGTTAGTATTCTTTTTTCATTCCATTATATTGATGGGAGGTGAATATGGGTTATTTGTTAAAATGGGCTTTTTAAAAGCAGCATCAGTCAGCATGTCGCTGATTTTAAACGACAAATTTAATACGTTCTTTTTGTTTTAAAACAGCGTATAACAAATACTGTCATTTCCTAGTTGGAAAATGTTTAAAGATACAAAAAATAAATTATCCGTATCCATAAAAATCATTAAAATCACAATCAATAAAAATGTTAAAATATTTTTTACTCTGTAATTAAATTATAAAGTAAAAACAAACACTTTTTGAATATTTACAAATTTATTATATTTTTTAAAAATAATTCATTTTTATTCTTTTAACTTATTGCTAAAATTGTGTGTTTAGTTTTGGCAGTACTGATGTAAAAAAAATGATATAAAAATATCACGCATGATCGTCACTGGCATTGATTATTCCATTAACAGGTAAAATGATGTACCATAATGAAATCGGTAATCGATTTTTTATTTTAAGGTTCTTATAATTTAACAAATAATAGTGTACGTGGGTGTGTATGTGTGTACTTTGTGCGTATTGAATAATTTGATGATAAAGGGTTTTTTTTTTTAATCAGCAGCTCTGTGACGTTAGGACGGGCATATAGTTTCTTTTTTATTTAATCGTTTCTAGTAACCTTTGAATTTGACAAGAATTTGCTGGGCGTC
Organism: Zanna intricata; assembly: GCA_010016005.3. Lineage (NCBI taxonomy): Eukaryota > Metazoa > Arthropoda > Insecta > Hemiptera > Fulgoridae > Zanna > Zanna intricata. The sequence goes on along the minus strand of JAAAKQ030118226.1, from coordinate 13,035 downwards.
ATTCCTTTTTTTTTTTAATTGCAGCAGCGAGCAGAGGTTATTATTCTCTTTTATTATCACAAACGATAATTAAATGTTATGTAATTAATTTAATTAAGTATTACATCACTTAAATTATACAATTATCGATAATTAAAAGAAATTTTTTTAATTTGCTTTAAAACTGTTTTGTACGTACGTTCAGCTAAATTTTTTTGTAAACACGATTGATTATAGTAAAAGGTGTTATAAAAACCTGTCTTTCTAATGCAATTTTATTATTATTATTATTTACTACAGTTTTATGCATTAAATGGTTGAGTAAACTACAAAAACGGCACGGTAATTTGCTGTTCGTTCTTATCTGTGTGTGACGATGAATTTTTCACAGTCGAGCGAAATTTAATGTATTAAGCTATGATATTATTAGCCTTACGTCTTTACCTATAACTTCATTTGGAGTGCATAGTTCACTTCATATTAACGATAAAAATATAACTAAGATTGTGTTATTTATTCCCCGCTGATTTTTCTATTTACATGTGTTTTTATCATTGCTGATTTGTTTTTTATTATTTTTTTTTTTTACTATTTAATACAACATGAATTTCACTTTAAAAAAAAGTATTCTGAATAACAAGAATTGTTATTATCACCCTAATCTATTTTTATTTTTTTTAGTTTGGGCTATTTTTAGATCGGTAGTTGTTCAGGCATCAGAAATTTTTCCTTTGACAACTATTTCAGTTGGGATTGTTTTTTAAACGACTCGTTATGTTCATTTTGTAATTTATTAAAGAAAAAATGTTTAAATTAATTTAACGTAACCCTTATTACGACTTAGACGAAGTAGTATTTATAATTTAAAAAAATAATAACTTTTTTTAAATAACGACGACGGTAACTGCTTTATAGATAAAAATACTGTTAGATATCGCTTAATAAATAGACTATATATCGGTTACTGAATAGAAAATGCTTGTATGTTAAACGGACTGGAGAGATGCAGTCTTATAGCGCGTGCGACTACAACGACGTTACTCAAACTGGAAGTTGCGACCCCCACGGAAGGTGCATTGATGTGAAATAGGCGTCCGAATTGAGCCAACAACTTTACACGTAAAAAATATTGAAATCATTTTATGGGGGGAAAAAATATTTATTATAAACATTTTACTTACGTTTATAAGTACACGCGTAAGGAAAATAAATTAACGAGATGGTAGCGTTTGTTTTTCATTTAAAAATTTCTCCATATGTGGATCAACGTTAGAAACGTACAGAAGAAAATTGTTTCCAAGTGATAAAATAAGATTCCTATGTTAAGTTTTTAGCTCAGTCGTAGATGAAAACCCCTTTTAATAGAGATAAGACGTAGGGAAAAGGATTAATATTTTCAATGTTTTTGTAACTAAATTTCCATGTTCACTAAGACGAACAAGCTAAAACGTATTTAAATCTTCAGATGTGATTTGTAGTCGTAACGTTTTATCATCAGACATTTCAATGAGCTGGTCCGTTTTCTTTTACGGTCCCGATGTTTAGTTTCCAAGCGTCGAATAAATTTTGATGGCTTCATGCTTTTCTCATCGGATAGGACTTGAAAGCAAACAATGCGCTGTGGCTTTACATCCGATGAGGTAACAATTTAAATAACTGTCATTGTACAATCTTATCTTTTTACCGATAGATTCACCGGATGTAGGTGGCTCACTACGTTCTTTTACAAATTTATTCATTTTGCATAATTTAATTGAAAAAAAAAAAAGAAAAAAGTCAGTTAACTCTGTTTGATCGCACACTAAAAAACCGAAACCTCAATTATTGTTATTTTCAATGAAACTAAGCTAAAAACTTAAATAAAGGCACCAGACGCACGCTTCGAATTCGAAACTAAACTCAGATTCAGCTATCCCTTACGCCTCTTTTATACTGTTGAGAACACGACCTGTTCAAACGTATCATACGAATGTCGAACATGACACTCTCACAACGATTATTATGCAAGCAGATCTTACTTTTTTTCACTTTAGCCTCCGGAACTACCGTAAGGTATTATTTCAGAGGATGAATGAGGATAATATGTATGAATGTAAATGAAGTGTAGTCTATCTACACTCACAGGTCTACCACCTACAATCTCAATCTCAGGTCAACCACTCCTGAGAAGTGTGGTTAATTGAAACCCAACCACCAAAGAACACCAGTATCCACGATCTAGTATTCAAATCCGTTATAAAGGTAACTAACTACCTTTACTAGGAGGATTTAAAACTTAGAACTCTCGACTTCGAAATAAGCTGATTTGCGATGTCGTGTTAACTACTAGACCAGCCCGGTGGGCTATGCAAGCAGACCAAATTACATATGTAATTACAGACCAATGTAATTACGTGTTACGTAATTACATTACGTAGCACGTAAATATCAAGTTGGAACCTGTAAATCGCTTATGTTTGTACACTTCATTCATGCATGCTCATAACCCGTCGCTATCAACGCAGCTAAATAGTTTTAACTAGGTTTCATTGGGTCGGGGTTGGGGGGTCGCAAAATATTATGTTTATTTTTTTAACTTTTTGGGAGTCGTGGAGCTAAAAAGTTTGAGAATCCCAGGACTAGAGTATCTGTTTTTAAAAGAAGCTATTTTTTTCATATTTTGCCAAAGATTTTTTAATTGATAAAATTTTTTTATGAACAATCGAACGTATAAGAGGACATTAATATATCTCACCTTAAAACTACGTTTGTTATTTTACTTTAGTTAATTTACTGTGTTTGTTTATAAAAATTGACTTTATTTACATTTTAGGGTTTCTATATTCCAAGTGGAAGTTTTATGTTTGTCTTACATATGACTCATAAATTGTAAACATTTATTTACGGTATATATATTTATTTATATTGTTATTATAGAATTTTATTTATTTTCAATCGTTGAATAATTTACACGGCTTTCATTATACTTTACAATGTAAATATTGCAGTGTTTAACAAAAACAAAAATATAGGATAAATAAATATGATAAATAAATATGATTTTTGTTGTAACGTCGCATAATAAAAATATATTGTTTTCATTTTATTGCACAAAAACTAGTACTCTATATATATAAGTAAAGTGTATTATCTTATGTTTATTTAATATATTTTATGATATTACACGGAATGTTCGGAATATTGTCGTCGGTCCGGTGGAGCGTGTAGGCGTACAGTAACAACTGCACCGTTTATTTACACCTGAATCAGTCTGAGAAAAAAATGGGCCTTTTCTGCTTTTCGCCCGATGTTTTTTTTTACGTTACGTATTAGTAATTGTCCATGTTTAAACTAATTGGTTTTGTTGAAATGTGTCTGGTTACTACATTACATTCTATTACTAGACGTTGCTACCTGTAATCAGTCTGCGTCTAGTTACTGAGCTGTGAAGAGTCGTTTCGTTTAGTTATGGAAATCGATTCAAAGGAGAAAGGTGTTGAATTTTTGTAACCGAAAGGGATTCTTGATAACCCTCAGCATTGCAATAACGGGCATGAGGTGATATTACAGTTTCCTCATAAAAACGATAGATGAAGGTGTAGCAAAACCGGCTGCAGAACTGAAATCGGTCGTTTCGATAAGATCATTTTATTTATTTATTCACGGACTAAACAATATACAACCACCGCTTATTGTACCGAAGAATTAGGGATGAGTTCCGATGCTGTGACCGACTGGAAGAACTATCTTGGGGAAGTGTGCTCAGATAGTTTTATACGGAATCTGGTAATAATAGGCGGTCTAAACACAACAGTAGAAATAGATGAAAACTGTTTCTACAAACGCAAGTTCAAGTTGGACGGATTTGTTCACAGCAATGGATGTTCGGTGGGATTTGTCGAGAAACAGAAGAGTGGTTTTTGTACATGGTCCCCGATCATACGCAGAAACACTGCTAAAAGTCATTCGTGAATATATTTGATCGGGAACAACGATCGTATCGGATATGCGGGCGTCTTATCAAGTTATTCCGATTATGAATTTTCAGCACCTTACAGTAAACCGTTAAGAGAATTTTGTAAATCCGCAGATGGGGGTTCATACCCGGCGAGTGGAATCGATTTGGTCTTCCGCCAAATTACGGAATAGAAAAGAGTGCGACACTAATAACAAAATGTTAAACTCTTATCTGTGTGAGTTTATGTGGAGACAACGTCTCCACAGAAGAAAGGGAAAGAACAAGGGAAAAATTTCTTTGAGCAGTTGCTACAAGAATTTGTAGTAATTGCTTTTCGGCCTCCTGAAGTATAACAAGTGAAGGATACGTACATGAAGTATACTTTTTAAATCACAGTTTGTAATAACAATATTGTTATAAATTTCTTACATGTAAAACATCTAATTTTAAAATGTAAATACGAAATGAAATAAAATAGTGTAGAACAATTGCTTTGTCAAAAACTTATTACATGCAATTTTTAATGTTAGTGTATAGGTAAGTTACTGAAAAAATAATAATTATTATTTCCTTAATTAGTTTAAATAGTTATTATTAATAAAACTATTGTGGGGGAGAAACAAAAAGACCCAAAATAAATAATAATAATTCTAAATAAATTCTATTTTGCTAGTGTTTTACTTTATTACGACGCAGTATATCAAAGTAAGTATTTTTTGTTTCATCCGGTTAATTTTTTGTTTAATAATTTACCATCGGGTTGATCTCATCAGAAGGAGGTTCTCATTTGACTCTCGTGTCCGTTTATGTGGTCACGATAAAAGAAAATCTCAGTCGATCGCCTTAAATTGTTTTTCAATTCCTATTTAGTCTTTAGTTTCTGTTTTTTATTTTATATACAATAATGATGAGGGTATTATAAATTGAAAGAATGGAGAAAATACTAAATACAACAAAATAGAAACGATTACACTGGTATGTAAATAAACCAAGTTGGAAGCGGGTTATTTTGACTGTCCCGATGTTCTTGTCATAATTCTAAATTATTTTAATAAAGCCAAAATACAAATAGAAACGTTAAAGGAAACAACAGCAAGATGTGTTCAAACAATTTAAGAAAAAACTAAATGCACGATCGACATCAAAAACAAGCATAGAAATTTAGTAACTCTCTCTCACTTTTCTGTTAGAGTCCGGAACCACCGTAAGGTATTACTTAGAGGATGAATGAGGTTGAGATGTATGAATGTAAATGAGGTGTAGTCTTGTACAGTCTCAGATCACCCGTTCCTTAGATGTGTGGTTAATTGAAACCCAACCATCAAAGAACACCGGTATCCACGATCTAGTATTCACCTGTACTAGGATTTGAACCTTGGAGCTCTCGACTTCGAAGTCAACTGATTTGAGATGCCCACTAGACCAGCCCGGGCTAGAAATTCAGTAACTAAATATGATAAATTCAATGTAATTGAAAGATTTAATTACCAATGAGAAATAATATAATGATATGGAAAAAATAAACGTAGGAAGCAAAGCGAATAAAATGGAATTAGCATTTCAGTTGATAAATAACTATTTGCATTGAAAATCGGCATCCTGTAACATGAAAATTAGGTACTACAACGCAACAGTAAAACCTGAATCTTTATATTCAGCTGAAACGAGAACGCTAGCAAATACGAGTATATAAATAGTGAAAAAGATGCTTAAAATATATAAATATATATTTAGTCTATGATGCAAAGATATATAAAAATATATTGAGGTCGAGAAGACCTGAAGAGTTATACGAAAAGTATAAAAAAAAATAACTGACACGATTCGAAAAAGGTCTACATGCTCATCGGACATTTAAAAAGAACCAATGAAAATAAACTAACCGAGAAAATATATTTAACTGCTTCACAAAACTTAAAAAAGCAGATCTAGTCGCTTTAAAGAAGTAAAAGAAGAGCCAGAAGAAGTAGGCATGGGGGAACAAGAAATCTATGATAAAGAATTGTCTTGAAACAAAATACGAAATCTACTGAATTTAAAACGATTAAAAACCAAGAGCAAATAGAGAGAAATCTAAAACAGAATAAAAAAAAAAGATCTCAAAGTAAAATAATTGAATAAAAAATAGTGGCAAAACATCAAAGGCAAAAAAACAAAATTCAGAGCGAAGTTGTTTAAAAGTGGTCCATAGAATATCCATGGTGAAGAGAAAGAAATGATGGTATCATAAAGAAGTGAATATTTCTTTACTTTAACTGGATTTTTAGAATTAAATGATAAATTGTAAAGGACATTTTAAATTCGCTATTTATTATCGTATTAATTTGCTTAACAACTGACAGCTGTTTCCAATTAAATCAGTGAATATACATCAAGGTTTATTATGCGTATATATACGTATATATATATATATATAGAACTGCCATGAACTGTTAAGATAATTAATTTTTTTTTTTACAGCTGATTACTTCTTTTTATATCTTTTGTAGTTTAAGCCAGTTACATGGAACTGAATTTTTTCGGACGGCTTTTGGCCTAATAGTTCCTTTTATTTACGACCGTAATTTTTGTTATGTTGAGCACAATGCCACGATTCAGCCCAGTGCCTTTATAAACCATCCGATTGATTCCTTTAAATGACATCTGTAGAGATTGCACACGTAAAACAGATCCTAAACCTAGATAGTTGTAGGATGAAAGATTAAACCGCGAATTTTTTAAATTTATTTCTTACTAGTATAATATCCAGAATTTTTAATTTTGTCGGAGTAGAGAGGTTTTCAGAAAAGATAACATTATACTTAAATATTAAATACTGAATTTGAAACTTGATTTCGTAATATATTTGTTTCTTTATATTAATTTTTTGGATGATTCGGAACATCGATCTTGCAAACTTTCGTAATTTAATAAATCAGTAAATTAATGTAATTGGACTTCAATATCCGTAAATGTATAAGCCAAGTATGAGGCAGGCAGTAATATCGGTTTGTTTTTTTAAAGGGTTTTGTCGTCGACGTTAGAAATGATCGCATACTTCTTGTCCTTTTCTTCGGGAAGAACAGCAGATTTGAGTTGACGAATTTCATACTTAACAATTTAACCTCATTATTGAACCGATAATCGTATGAAAATTATATGCTATAATTTGAATTACTTACATTAATAATTTAACACGTTCCAACAAATAACTTAAATAACACCACAAACTACAGAATAGTATATAATTTTATGATGGTGGATACCATAGTAACGTAATAACAATACGCTCTTTATTTATTAATTCATTAAGCGGATTCATAGACCGATAAGTAGGAAAATCGATAAATCGGTACATTCGATATTACTTCGTTCAAAATAATTACTTAATGATATCTAATGTATGATGCCGTCCGGCCTAACTGTTTCTCGATCTTTCTTATAGTTACGTTACATAAATAAATTAATATTCAAATTGGTACGTAATTATACATTTTATAAGTCGACTTAAAATACTAGGGTAGGGTATATGTGCAGTTCCACAGATATAAAACGGAACCGTTCGTTTACCCGGACCCAGATTTAAAGAAACGATGGGAAAACCTTAATCACAGCACATCATAAAACATTCGATAAATGATTAAAAATAAAAGTTTTTACCGTCAGTATTAATGTATGAAATTAATAGATGTGAAATAATAATATGAAAATGGTAATTAAATAAACATTTGAGCGGTCGATTTAATTCGAGAGTAACACAAGAAAAGAGAAAATTCATGTTTATTTAATAAATAGGGCTTACTATAAGACAGTTCATCGATAAAAAAAAATGTTAGCTTTGTAAAAAAAAAAAATTCAGTTTAACTTTAAATAAGCTCAGAAAAATGTTTAAAATAATTTATTAAAAACGACAATGAAAATGTTGTTAATGAGGGCCTTCATTCAGGTTAAGTGTTGCGCGAAAAACATTTGTATTTTGGTTAGAGAGAGGTGGATTTTCGTATGGTAGCACATCTGTAAATATAAACGTATTGAAATTTAGCCCTTGAAAAATCTCTAAATGTAATAATGTTAGTCATAGAGCCGCTCTCCTTATGCAAACATTCACTTGCAGGTATGAATGTCACCTGCGAATTAGGCATTCATTATTTTCGGCTCATCGAAAGGCGACGTCCGGGATATCTCGTTTGATATTCGGATACGGAATCTAACTGTCAGATAAACTGTGTTTTGAAGTAAAACGGCTAAAAACTTAGTCATCTCACCATTAATTTGTTGAAAAAAGAATAATGGGTGCAACTTAATACAGAAATCTTTATGTATAAAAACTAATTACTAAAAAAGTTCGGAAGCGTGAAAAATTTCGTTTATAAATAACCATATTTTATCTTAACAGAAACCTGTGTATTTTGTAAAATTTCTATTTCTATATAAAACTCTTAAAACTTTGACAGTCTTAACAAAATCTATTAACTTTTAAAACTCAACTTCTAAGTCGTCTCGTTTGCGACCATCATCATACCATTTTGATTGTCGGATGTTTTCTTGAGCTAGGAAGACACATCTTTCTAAAACGGTCGAAAAGCCTGTTGGATTTTAATCATATCGTTAATTTAGTAATCCGGTACTTGTTAATAGATTACTTTTTCATAATGTTCAAATGCATTAACGATGTAGGAGTTTTTTTTTTTATTTTTTTGTTTATGTGTAGGAAATCAAGTTATTTTCAATATCGGTAGATTTCTGGTTTGTGTCTGTTAGATTATAACGCTGTGGATAGTTTTTAAGTATTCATTATGTTTTAATCCGCGCCCCGTTTCCGATATTGAACACCGTCGGACGGCAACAGTTCACTCTGTTTATTCCACGGGTATTGTGTTTGTGTAATCGTCCGGTTTCCGGTTTGTTTTGATTTTAAAATATAATCGTTTGAAAAATACAAACTAAACCGTAAAAAATACAATTTTTGTATTATTATTTTTTTTTTAAACGTCTTCTTTTGACTTCGCTATCGTCTTCAGTTACGGGTGCTGCTGCTGCTGCTCTTAAACTAGCGTCAGATGACGTAACTGCTGACGGATATTTTTTAATTGTTGAGAGACGTTTGCTTTGTTAAGCGTTTTGATTTTAAAGCTGCATTGCATACAACTTTATTTCATTTCTGATCACTTTCTCCGAGTGTTTGTTTAGATTTATTAAAGCGATGCGTTTTTTGTTCTGTTTTATTTTTATTTATTTATTTTATGCACGAGTGTGTTATATCCATTTATCTGTGCTAGGCATTCTATAGTATCGTGTTATTTAATTCGTGTGATCGCTATCTATAACATCAACTAAGGTAAAACAAAAAAAAAAAAAACAACATCAACTGTCGTCAGGATGAGAACAGAAATATGAAGGTCACTGAAGACTGGTTGAAAAAGCGACTGAATGCGTAATGACGTGACTTTTTAAAAATTTTACTTAATAAATTTTCTTCGGTCTTTCGTTTTAAAAGTTCAGAGTTACATAATTTTCACAGCCTTCCGTCACGAACAAAAATATTGCAAGTTTTTATTTATTTGTGTTATGTCAAGCGACATAAATATCTAAAAATAACTGCATTCACATTGTACGCATCTCAGTAGCTTGTATAATGAAATATTATTAAATATCTACCTATTAGAGTTTTATTAATTCCTGGCCGTAAGTTTCTGCCGTTTTGGCGGAGATAACATTTTCAAGATGATTTATGATGGCATCAGAGAAAATAGAGGCGGGGTTCGATCGGTTTGACCTTTCTCTGGTCTATGGCCTCTACGAAATTCCAGATAGCTGCATAATTTTTATTTTATTCTTGATGTACATATTAAGGTCTGTCATTTTAACACGAAATCTAGCGTTTAAAAATACTTTTTCCAAAATTATGTGTTAATATTTATATATTTTTTTAATAGAAAATCTTGAAACCGTATAGTTTTTTTAACTACGCTTGTCAAATATTTTTTTTTTTACGGGACAAATAGACTTATTTATGATTGTCGGTATTTAAGTTCTATCAAAAAGAAAATTGCTCGTAAAGAAACACACACGCAAGTAGTAGTTCCCGTTTATTATTTTTTTCCCCGAAGAGTTTCGATATTGCATGTTTACTGAAAACTCCCAGTTTATCTAATTTTCAGAAGAATTCCTAAAATCGGCTAATATTTAGTGTATTCCTAAACAGACTGACTTTTCTTTGTAAATATTTTTACAAAAAAAATTTCATTTATGAAAACCAAAATAAATGTGTGTAATAGCGCGGCGATTCCATTTTCTGAAATATTTTTCTTTGCTTTCGAATCGTCTTTTGTTTTAGTTGAAAAGATTAAACGTATGTTTTAACTACGGTAGCGAATTATAACAGTATACCTACGCTACGATCAGCAGAAAATATTTTGTAGTTTTTGAGTAAGGTCAGTGTCGGTCATTGTACTTTCTGTGTATTCGATCTGTTTATTTGCATATCACTATCGTGCGAGCGAAATTATGAAATTTATTGCGATCATTATCGTTCAGGAATTTATTGAAATAATTCTCGTTTTATTAAGGCCTGTATTGTATATAATATTGCATTTTTTTTTTTCAAGCCTTATAAAAACTAACGGCAGTTGTGGTAGCGTTAAATGGATTTGGCTTACCGTTTATTGATTTTATAATATCCATTAGTATCTGTTCGTGAATATCTTGTAGGTTACTACAGCACCAGCCTTAATTATATCTCGCTTTTACATTATTTATGATTATTCTTTAAATATATATACATGTAGTAGTATTTTTTTTTTTGTAGTTTGTATTATTTATTTAGTACGATTGATTTTAATTCGAGGCACTCTTTTTAACTTACTTGTATAGTAAAACTGTCTCTTTGTTTACAGAACATTTTGTCGTAATTGATTTTAAAAATTAATAACATGAACGACCTTGGATTATTTAGCCGCTGTTATTTAAATAAAAAGGTTTTATAAATATGTTTGTTAAATAAAAGAAAGAACTACTTGTTATCGTGGCGTAGGTTTAACTAGTAAACTATCCGTATACGAACTTGATAGATCGAATCGTGCCGTATCAAAATAGTATACGTCCACCGTAATCGTAACAGATCGTTATTTATTAAAATTCCTGTGACAAAATTACTTACTTGTTCGATCTGTAAACAACATTCTGTAAAATTTTCCTCACCAGAAAGTTACTAATTTTTTCTCTCTCTTTAAGTCAGGGTCCGCCACCTTGATCATAGTACAAGTGTCTGTCCAAGATTATAATTATTACACATCCGAATATTCAAGTATATGTCAGCTGACATATGTAGTATATGCCAGATGATTCAGATTTTGCAATCTGAATATATTTTTTATCTAAAGGAACCTTGCAAAGGTGAACCGAAAAATTAAGGTTAATAAATAATTTTAATTAATATTAATCTGGTTGCAGATTGATTATTTAAAAATAGTTGATGGTGGAACATTTTTGTTTTCGTAACGAATACGGTGTCATATCCAAAATCAATTATTTAATATATTAATTGCCTAATGATAAAATCTGCAGAATATACCCGTGTTAGAAGTATCGACTAAAATTGAGCTGATTATTCATTTAAGATAATACAAATTTTTAATCAGGAATGCTTTTCTTTTATTCAAATAGAATGTGTTAAAAAAAAAAAAGTTGGGTTCTGTAAAACGGAGAAGTTTGTAAACACTTTTCAAATACAACCGTCTTTGATTTCTTCTAAAGTGTAGAGATAGATTTTTTTTTATATGATACATCTTTTTCAGCTACGAAATAGAATAAACTCAAAAAGTCGATAGAATTAATAAAAACACAATACGATGAAAATAAATAAATAAAAACTCCGTAGAATCATAAAACATCGGTTCTATACAATAAATAATAAGCTTGACTATGCTACTTAAACTATTGTTGTGTGTATATAACTACACATAACAAAAGAACTTGAACAATAGATCATAAAACCAGACAAAAAATAAATGATAAAATATTAATTGAAAATTGTGGTGCGGGAAATGGCTAGGTTCCTCATTAAGCTAGTGTTGCGTCGAGGTACCTTTACTGATCAAATAAAAATAGCCGAGGTCAGGCGAGTGTTATTAAATTAATATGTTGCTGACTGTAAAAAAATAAACAACTTATATTAAAAAGCGAACAAATAATCGCTGTAATGGTCTGGTTTTAGAAATATTACAAAAAAAAGAATTAATATTAAATAAATTTTAAGAAAATTTGTTTAGATTTTCGAGAATTTGTTTAATTTCTATTTGTTTAAAATGTTTGTATTGATGAATTTAGTTAAATTTTTTTGTTTATTTTTCATGAAGTTAACGGGAGAGGGACGAATAATTACTTTTAAGAATGTTCGGTATATCGATCATTTTCGAAGTACTGAAGGCGATCGGACTATTCAGTATTTCAGTAATGTCGATAATTTCCTCTTTACTACTGAAGGTTAGGTAACTAAATAATCGATCTCTCCGAATTCAGATTGTTCGGAGTTCCAAAATTTTTAAATTTAATAAAGCAGAACATTAACAAAATAAGAATTCAACATCATCGAACCTTAACTACAAATAAATAAGGCTGATCAGCCTATTGTTTTTTTACTAACGGTTCAGTTACGGACATTACAAAACATCTCATTTGTATCCTCCTTTATAAGTGCACGAGAAAGAATAACACTTTTCACCGACGTTATTAGAGGGTAATAGCTAACATCTGGGTTACCTAAAATTCTCTTTGATTTTATTCGTCGCATAACATTTTTATGAAAGGTGTTGAAAATTTTGTTATTTAAAAAAACCCGTGTATGGAAGAACGTGACTAATACCTGAAATTTGTAGATAGATCCTGCTTCAAGAAACAGAATCTAATACGGATCCGGATCTTGGTCTAAACCTTGAATCGGAGGTCTGTTATTTGTGCTTGGTCGAATTAGGATTTCTTTTGTGATTACCCCCCGATTCCTTAACTTATCACTGGGCAATACGAGCCGTTGAGAGTGCGACAAAATTTAAAATATACAGTGTCCATCCCAACCCCGTAGGGGAAGACACCCACCAAGTGGCGATTCCGGCCGCCACACCACCCCTCCCGTTCCTAGCCCA
>JAAAKQ030118215.1:0-13859 GCA_010016005.3 Zanna intricata | reverse complement strand
ATATAAATATTTCCAAAAGTAATGACCCGTTAAGAGGATAGGCATGAGGCCGAATAAGTACATCTGTCAAACACATATAACACTTAACAACTACTCCGTCCAGAGTTCAATCACTCACTGACTGTTTGTCATTATTTGCCACCAGAGTGCACTGACAAGTAGCGGCAATCCAACAATAGTAACGTTGGCAGTATAAGGTCCCAAGGTCAATCCTAACAAAATTTAACATCTTAGTAGTAATTTTAGCCAGATGTCAAGAATAGTCTTACCTAACTTGTTATGTACCTCATGCTTTTACCAGGTATAAACTAAAGGAAAGTTATATGATACCTCTGTCTCTTCCAGTTTAATTATACGTTATGTCAAAAATAAAAAATATATAAAGCCTAACAGGAACTTTCAAAATTTTTGAAAAATCACAGATTTCATTTAAATAATGCTGTCATTTTGAATTCAATTATACCAACCTATTGATTTCATTATTGTTTGAGTGTAAAGATGTAAGCTAATTTTGCACCCCCCCCCTTTTCATATCATCACAATCCCAGGTTAAGAGATGGTGCTTTATATGAATTTTATTTAAATTAGTTGCATGTATTCATTTTTTATAATAGTCAAGTAAGAAATAAAACTTAAGTGTTTGTTTTGTGTAGTTGTCTCCAGTTATCACTAGTATATAACTTCACTAATGGAGCTTGTTTGGGTAGTAGCTCTACTTCTAGGTTGATCACGGGTCCATGATCAACCTAGAAGTGTAAAGGGCTCAGTCATTATCAGAGATGCCTTTCATTTAATATTAGGCTTTCTTTTTCCAGTACGATTTATAAAAATGACCCACTATTGTGGTGCAATTTTTATTTTTTTGCACTACGTTGGTTTGTTATTTCTGCTGCAGATCAGCTGTTTATTTTTTCTTTTATTTATTATTTTTTCTTTTTACTAAACTTATAATTTTGTTATTTTTTATTTCAGTAATTCAGTTATACCTGTAGGATTGTTCCAAATTGCATTAAGCCTTCAGTGGGAAGGAGCATTTTCATTAGTCATGGACATTGTTGATTATGCTTTCAGTTCAGATATTCGTCCATTCCATCAAGGACATGGTCTTCATTTATTACAGATATTTTTTAAAAATAAACGTTTACTAATTCCTGATATCTGTGAAAAGTATTCTAATGAAATCCAGTTAATAACATCAAAAATTACTGAAAACATGCATTTGGTAAGTATTTTTACTTATTTATCTGTTGAAATATAATTGGAGTAAAGGTTTGTACCAAGAATGGATATTTAAAAATAAATTTATTTTCAAATCCAAGAACATTTTAATAAAGTATATGTTATTTTAATAATGATAAATACTTATATATATTGTATAATAATTATAAACTACTTTTGTTTTAGCTTGTTTTCGTTGTGATAAAGATTTTTTTTTAAATTACCATTTATAGTTATTTTGTATAACTTGTTTGTAATAATCATTTAGTTTCTTATTTATTGTATAATGAGACATTTTCATGGTGAATCACGTAATTCTAAAAAAAAAAAATATTTTGTATAAACTGTCTTGAAACCTGCAGTTCATAGTGTCATAAGAAATAAAAATTACCCTTTGATATATATCTTTGGTTTTTCATTTATTGCTTTAAGCTACGATAGGTTTTTAAATTAAATAAACTTTTAAAAGACTGACCAATAAATGGAACAAATAGTGATAAATTTACATTCTCAGTTCTTTAAATTTTGACTTTTTGAAGTCTGTGCCAATTTGAAAACAACCACTGACAATTTACCAATCCTTAATTTGGTGCAAAGTTCAAAAATGGGAAATTTAGAGAATTGAAAAGTTATTTTTTCTCTATAGAAAAAAGTTTTTTAAGTTTATTTTACATTTTCTAATAATTAAATAATATATATAGATTTTAAAAAATGCTGCCCATATGAAAAATACTGTTTACAAGAAACTTGTATTTTGATAAAAAAAAAAAAAACACTACTTAGAAACTATTACTGAGAATGAGAAAATTTCTGAAATGTTATAAAAGGTGTTTTTCACCTTAACTTTTCCAAACTATTTTCTTAAATCTTTGCATCAAAATATCAGAATAACATCATGTTATTTATCATTATAACAGTGTACATTAAAAATATGAAAAACACTGTAAATGTAAACATTCTAATTTTCCATTTAAGTAATTTATACATAAATTATTTTACAGTGGGACCATTAGAGGAAATTTATCTACATAATAAAAATTCAAAAAAAAAATTGAAATCAATCTTTTTTTTAATCAAGTGTGTCAAGAAGTGCAAAAAAGAATTTTTCTTTAAAATAAGTTTCAGATTGATTTATTATTCATATTGCCTTAATAGATGACCAAAGAATTTTATTTCCATTATTTTACTAATTAAAATATAAAATTAATAATTTATGTATGAAAAATTAAAATTTAAGATACATTATTAACTCTGTGGTTTGTGAATTGTGAACACAGGAAAATATGTTAACATAATTTCCCCTGTCATTTTCTTTTAATTTTAAGTAAAGAAAGTTTGCTTATAGTTTAGCTTAATGTTATTTAAAAAATTCAGAATTATTTATTTATATATCATGATTATTTTAATTAGAATTTATAATTTATTTTCAATAATGTACTTAAGTAATAAATTCTGTTTTTATGCTAAGACCTTGTTGGCAGAAGTCCAGGACAATAGATATCATTTGTCCTTATTTTTTCTCATTTATTCCTTATATGGAGTTGGGAGGTTAAGTATTATTTTGTAATATTAATTGGAAAAACATTTTATCATTGTCATTTTCACTAAAAAGTAGCACTGTATAATAATTTTAAAATATTCAGTAATGTAAGTGAACAATATTGATCCATTTACTTATATCAGTTAATGTGTATTATAAACATCAATGTATTAGTCAAACATTAAATAATTAATGCAAAACTTGCAAGGTTTTTATAACCTTGTTAAGCTTCTATTCTCTTGTGTGACATTTTAAAATGTTAAATGCATTAATTGATATGTTAGAAATTAATTCTTATTATCATTAGCCCAATTACAAATAGCAGCACTTGCTTATAACTAACATTTTTTTTTTAATTTATTTGAAAAATTGGAAAAAATAATCTGTTATAAGCAAAAGGTTACTTGCAGTTCCAATCACTTCAGTGACTCTTTATAACATAATTAATGAAATGCAATTATTTTATTTTCACTTTATTATGTAGCAAGCTATTTAATTAAAAATAATGCCATAACATATAGTCATATTGAGAAGCCATGCAAGTTGTACAAATTTTGTCCAGTCCATATTTTCTATCAGAGTTTTTGTTACTGATAGTCTGTCGACCATATTTAATTGTTTTTAACTTGAAAAATGAATTGAGCTTCATCAAATTACACCATATGTATTATGTTATTCATATATGTTTTAATGACTGCTAGAAACTAATATTGCATTAAGAAGAAGATAACACTAGAAAAGTCTATATAGTTCATATAATTCAGTTTCTGTAATTTCAGCAAATATTCCTGCACTTTGAATGAATATAATACTATGTCACTTTCACTACTTTTCACCAATAACTATCAAACAGCTGCTTGAATTTACTTACTGTCCACACTCGTATACTTATGATGTACTTCACTTATAGTTACTACGTGCTTACTGATATCGCTGTTGTCATGGCTATGCCAAACACAAACTCAAACAACTACTCACTGTTATGGCTTATTATCACGACTGCGTCAGATATAGTCTCACAGAACAACCGACTCTTCTTCCGCTGGTCCTGGCAGTATTTATATCCCCCTGGCCTGCAGAGCCAGTATCTGACTCATCTAATTGTTGAAGCATAATAATTTTCACCATCCATGCCTTGATGTTCTTCTATAACTTTTTCTAATCTGGTAACCCTTCTAATTAAACGAGCTTTTGGAGGTGCCATTGTTTCTGTGTAACAAAGAAAATATCATTAAACAGAGCCATTATTGTTAGAAAATAATTCCTTTTAGTTCCTTCTAGATTCTTTTTATTATTATTTTCACTTTCTTTAGTCTTAATTGGAAGAAATCTGTAACTCTGGTACATTATATTGGTTCTTTTGCTGCACTATCTGTATTTTATACATATCAATGAAATCACAGTGAGAGAACAAGATTATAATTATTGAGGTTAGTATGTGTGGCTGGCCGAAAAAGCACCATAGTCTGTAGAAAAATATTAATCTTTTGGAAATTATTGATGCCATTCAATTAATAAATTGGTTAAAGTTTCCATGCATGTGATGTATTGATAAAAAAAATAGTTCAAAAAAACACTGTACACTTAGAAGCCAACTAATTATATGTTATCTTTGGAAAACTAGTAGAGAATACAAACATATATGTATTACAAAACATATACTACTTTGTCACTTTCACTACTTTTTACCAATAACTATCAAACAACTGCTTGAATTTACTTACTGTCCACACTCGTATACTCATGATGTACTTCATTCATAGTTACTACATGCTTATTGATATCGCTGTTGTCATGGCTACGTTGTCTAAACATATTATATATATTATGATTTAACATAATTTGTTAACTCTTGTACTATTAGTTTTTTTGCCAATTAAAAATCATTTCCACAATCATCATTAGAATATATTCATTAAACATTATAAAGTTATATTACTATAAAATAATTTTTTTTTTCTGCTACACTGGATTATTTTCAGTATTCAGCTGTGTTTTGTGTAATATTTACTTTTTAACCTGTACACTAAATATTTAACATTTTGCAATAGATCCTCAAAAGGTACACATGCATGTTTATGATTTCAACTTTTGTTTTATTCAGTTCACTCTTTAAATTTATGATTACTGTATTGATAGATCCTGTGATTTTTTTCTCATCAGATTTAATTTACAGTGTTAAACTTTACAGACATTAGAAATAAATAACATCAAGTATAGAAGACTCTCATTTACACCAGTCTATTTTTTGTTTAACTCTACATTACATACTTAATTTCAAATTTAATTTTCCCTTTATATTTTATTTAGTATAATTTCTGGATCTTTCTCATGATGAAATACGGAAATACAGGGTGACCAACCTTTAAATAGTGTTGGGTAGCGGTTGCTACCCAACACTACTTAAAAGACTCGCACAACTATAGCGCGACTAGTTTTTTTTTTTTTTTTTTTTTTGTTTGTTTTTTTTTACCTCCGGATCACCGTTAAGGTATATCTTCAGAGGAATTGTAGCGTGCGTGAAAAATGCCATGCCTGACCGGGATTTGAACCTGGGACCTCTGGATGAAAGGCCGAGACGCTACCACTTGGCCATGGAGGCCGGCCAGTGCGACTAGTGAATGTATATGTTACTACTGATTGTTGTTGTGAGTGCAGTTGTGTTTGTGTAAAATGCCTTATTCAATCCAGAAGAGAAGAGCTATAGTTGAGGCCTATCTTCATTCTGGATTGTTTGAAGAACCACTTCAAGTATTCGTAGAAAATTTTCTGAATGCCTCTATCCCAGTAAAGAGTAGCATACACAATTTACTTAAAGAAGACATATAACAGATTCGGTTTCAAATACAAAATGAAATAGGAACCTTGTGTTAGGGCTCCGCAAGTTTCCCATTGTGGAATCCCAACAATCTGGTGTTAAATACCCATCGTGTCATAAAATTGTTCACAAATTAAAATTCAAACCATACTGCATTACAATTGTGCAACAACTGAAGGAGACAGACGAACTGAAACGACCTGATTATTGGCACTGGCTTCTCGAAAACATTGTTGGTGGACAGATAGCCTCGATGTCGTATTTCATATCAGATTAGATGTGGTTTCATTTATCTGGCCATGTTAATTCACAGAACACCAGGTTCTGTGAACCTGGATGGCAAGGAATCCTCATGAGATATTTGAGCATCCACTTCACAGTGACAAAATTGATGTGCTGTTTCCAGTAATCATTTAGTAGGATCAATAGTTTTTGACCAGATGGCCAATACACAAGTTTATCTCATAATTTTCAAAGAATTCAATGGGCAATTAACTGATAATGAAAAAGAATACAGGTTCTTTCAACAATATAGAGCAACTTCACTTCAAATGTTTCACTGAATCACATTTCTCACAACTTTCACAAATGAACAAGCTGTCAGCAGAGAATGGTGACCTGCACGTTCCCCAGAATTGTCTACCTGTGATTTTTTCCTTTGGGGCAACTTGCAGGAGAGAGTTTATACATCTAATCCCCACAATATTGTTGAACTGAAGGTTAACATTGAACGAGAAATCAACGCAGTAAACAACAATGTTTTGCGTCAGACGACTCAATATGATCAGTCGAGCACAAAAGTGCACCTATGCCCTGGGAAGTCATTTTGAACATCTTTTGCAAGAATAAGATAAATAAATGCAACATTTAAATTATGTTTTATATTTTTCTTATTTAATAAATCCGTATCATTCATAAAATTTCATTTCAACATAACCTACCGATTCTGCAGTGATTATGTTATGAATTCAGTTTTATGTTGCTCACTCTATATATTGTAAATGATAAATCTGATCCCAATGTGAAAAATAAGGTTCTATGAAAGTATAAATGTTGAAGATATGTCCATGAGCAATGAAAATGTTGATATTGAGTTATAGAACCAGCAGATTTTAATGAAAAATAGATATTATTTTTGTTCTGGGATGTTTTCTAGTTGAAATTCAAAATTAAAAACATACATTTCAGATTCAGTGAGTTGCATTTTTTTTTAACGTTTCAAGGCAGAAGTATCTTGAAAATGCTATTGTAAATAGTTAACATTATAATTAGTTACAGTATTTTTCCTTTATCTTAGAAATTAATTTTAAAACTGCGTATCTGTATCCTTTGAAGTGAATGAATGTATTTGTTTTCATTTTGATTAAATTGCATTTGCTGGTAGTGAAGTTGAATCTTATAATTTTTCTGATCATTTTGAAAATTGTTATAAATCAATTTTTTAAGCCATAATAGTATTTGTATTTCAGTTATTATAATCAAATTTCATTAAGTTCATTTGAAAGCAGCAGAAGTGAGTGTAAGAATAAGAATTTCAATATAAAAAAATTACTAAAATTATTTTTATTTATGTTCCAATCAAATCTTTTTTTATATTTCAGAAAATACATTATAAAATGTATTTCAACCCTTCTAGACTAATAATTTTTTCTCTGTTTTAAATGATGCATACATTTAAAAAAAAGGAGATAATATTTTACTACTTTAGAATATTTTACTTTTTGTTTAGATGGGTTTAAAAAGTTTGGTTTATACAATTTCACTTAACATCAGTATATACTGAAAATGTTCTACCCTAGAATAGAATAATTAACCGACAAAAAGTTATTGATTTTTACAAAGTTAAACAATTTTATAACTCATAGCAGAAATTGTAACAGTTTTAACACTGTCCACTGAAAATAGACAAAGTGGTTAAGATACATACTAACGTAGTGGCTGGTCGATCCATCCATCCATCCATGGTATCATGTGTAGTTTTAATTTTTCCAGCATTAGTGATATTTGTTTAAGCCATTCATACGAGTAAGACCCTAACAAACCTTAGAAAGGCAAACAAGATGTTTTAAACTTTTATAGGATTTGTTGGAAGTGTACAATAGACAGTAGTAATAAATCATTTATTATTTTTAATGGTTGTACATGGAAACAATGTGTTAAGTTTTGAAAACCAATGTTTGGATAAAAAGTGCATTTAGTATTTAAGTGAATACACTATTGTAAATTCTAATTATTTGTAAAGTATGTTATAATTGCTTTTAAAAAATATATATTGTGTAATTAACTATTTTGTGTCACAGTTGCAGGATAAACCTGATAAAATTTACCAACAATTTAATCAGTTATGTTTAAATATTAAGAAATCTGGAGTTTCAACTGATGTAAATGAAAAGTTTTCAGTGGAAATTTTAAAACAAAACATCAATAAAAGAAAACTAGATGATACAAATATTATGTAAGTAATTCTGGTTTTTGATATGTAATATTACCTTAGTATTTTTTTTACTTGTATCTTGAAAAAGCAGTACCAAGAATTGAAGGATAAATTGAGGGGCATTATTTGTTGTGTAGTAATAAACATGAGCTGGAAAGTGAAAAATATGACTAAAACACAGAAAGTAACACAGTTTTTGAAAATAAGTTAAAGGCTAAATCTTGAAAAATAATATGAACTTTGACAGAAAGGGAACTAATGTAGAAACAGTTATAAAAATTAAAAAACAAGACTGGCTAAAAATAAAAAAAATAATAAATGAAATAAAAATTGACAATAAATCTATGTAACGTTTGAGAAAAATGCCATTCCTGAACAGGATTTGAACCTGGGACTTCCGGATGAAAGACCAAGACGCTACCACTCACGCCACGGAGGCCGGCAGATTTAGAGATTTTAGAGTTTCTTCATTACTCTTAATAAACCGATACTTGACTGTAGGTAAACAGATTTGTAAAAAAATGTTGACTCTTAACAGTAATGGCATAAGAAATGAAACAAATAGATTTATGTCTTACTGTAGAACATTATTTGAATGTAAGCTTACATATGTTAAGTAAAAATTGTGGAAAATTACTATTTTTCATTGGTAGCTGTGATAAAAGAAATTTTTTTATAAAAGAAGTTCAAAGATCAAAAGTTTAAAAAAAATATTTTTTTATTTTAAAATGCTTTTATTCCACCAAAGAGTTCCTTTTCCTTTCCAGTCATAATTGAGTAGGTATAGGTTAAAATAAAGTTCTACTTTTGACTCGCCTATTCTAAGAACAGAATCACCAGTAGATTGTAACAAAAAATGTTTTGCTGATCTAAAAGAATTAGAAAAAATAAATTTTTAAATTACTCTAGCATTTGTCTCAAAAATTGTAACTTTTCATCGTCTCTTATACCACACAGAATACATAAAAATTTGTTTTTGTTCAAGACTTGAATTTTTTAAGAATTTCACATTTTGTTAAAATAAAAAATTTCAGCAAGTTTAATTTTTTAAAAAATCATAAAACCGCTTATAATAATTTTTAAAAAAATAAGTTAACAACTAAAAAAAGACAATAAATTAAACAAAAACAAAGAAAACGAGTTATAGAAATAAAGGACTAAAGATCATTAATCAGTATTTAATTAAATAAAATAATGGGTGGCCTATCAACTTTCAGACAGTTTTAATTTGTTTAACTATATTTTTCATGTTGTATAAATATCAGGCATTTAAAGTTGTCTAATGATTATGTTCTCACCAGGTCTTACATGGATAAGAAAATTTGTTTTAAGACCTCATGGAAACTTAATCATTAGACAGTTTTAAATGCCTGCTACTTCTACAAGATAAAAAATATATTTAAACAAATTAAAACTATCTGAAGATTGGTCAACCATTATTTTATTTAATTAAATACAGCATAACGATGTTTAATTCTTTATTTCCATAACTCGTTTTCATTTTTTTAGTTTAATTTAATGTCGTTTTTTTTTAATTCAATTAATTTTTTTTTGTAGTCGTGTTTTTTAATTTTTATAGTTGTTTTTATTATTTAATACTTTTTAGTGATCATCGAGAATAATTCACGTTTTGAAAAGTTACAGATATAATCTAAGCCGAATGAGGATATTGTAAATATTTCAATTTATTTATTTAATTGGCAGTGTACCAATCCAAAATTACAGATTTCTCAAGTTATTGAATTTCTCAAGAGACTTTTTATCATGCTAGCCAGCTGGCCTCCGTAGCCGAGTGGTAGCATCTCTGCTTTTCATCTGGAGGTCCCGGGTTCGAATCCCGGTCAGACATGGCATTTTTCACACACGCTACAATTCGTTCATCTCATCCTCTGAAGATATAACCTAACGGTGGTTCCGGAGGTAGAACAGAAAAAAGAAATCATGCTAGTCGATACAACTGCTTAATTTTTCAAAAACCTATCATTTTATTACTAAGAAAATAGATATCTTATTATCATAGTCATTATTAATAAAAAATTTTCTATAATTGGGTATCCACCTATTGAGTGAGAGTATGTATATAAAAATGCTTTCTTTTTTTTTAATATTTTCCTATGGAATTATATTTCAATTTTTTCAAACTTGCTTCAGCTTTTGAACTACTTAATAGAAGTTCAGTTTTACTCAACTGGCATATGTCGCTACAGTACAGTACAATTTAGCAGATGAGTTTGATATCTTATTGTGCTATATTTTATAATTGATCATTTAGGAACTACTTCTGGATAAGAAATGGAATCAATCATGGGACAGTTTGACAAGCACATAAGGTTGCTACCCCACTTAGTTATAATAAAAGAAGCAACTACTGTGCCGCCTATTAGAAGGTGCCAGCATAGTGACACAGATAGTCAGAGCAGCTGATTCTTTTCCATTCTCCTTTGCTCAAGAAAGAAGTAATAAAGGATAAGAAAAAGGACGGAAGAGAAAGATGCCATCAACTGTCAGATGGATTGTATCTAGTCTGGGTAGATCACAGTGGCACTATCATAAAATATTGTGGTTTAGTAAATGTTTATTTACTTTTAATGACCTCACAATTATCCTGGGACTTCTGTTCCCAAGAACAGAAGTTGTGGTTTTTTATACCTAAGTATTAATTTTTATATTCATTAAGTATTTCATTGAATTCTACTCAGTTTTTCTTATAATTGTGATTTTTCTATTTTCAGGGAATCAAATAAAAAAAAGAAACAAAAGCATGAAGATCAGAAAGAAAAAATAGATGTTGATTCGAATAATATTGTAAGTAAACATACACAACATGATGATAAAGAAAATAAGTCTGATAAAATGGGTAAAAAACGTAACAAATACAAAGAAGTGTTAAAATTAAAAAAGAAAAGTAAATTAGCCCGACTTGAACAATCATCTAAAGGAATAGAAGGTGGATTATTTGGAAGTCATCTTTTTAATAATTCTGCTTTTATTCATGGTGAAATTCAAAATGAAGAAAGTGATGAAAGTAATTAATTGTTTAATAATTTAAATAAATGTTTATTTCTTTTGTTTTCAATGTTTTATTAACCTGTGTAGTATGACTAACCATATATTTAAGAAAGGTTTATTTAACCAAATAAAATTAATAAGGTTTTCATTTGTTTTAACATATGATTTTTTTTTTTGATTTTTTTTATACTTCATATGCTGTCAAGATCTTTCTCAGTCTTTGCTATAAACATTTAATTGATTTATATATATATATATATGTAATAAAACTTCATATTTTACTTAGGTTTAAGGTGATATATAATGGATGGATTTAATCAATGTAGTTTTAAGGTAATGTATATTTTTATTTATCTCATACGTAGTTTAGTCGGATAGAAAATATGTACTAAAAGGATAGTGTAAAAATAACTATTTGGTTGTGATATTTTCTCTCTTTTTTTCCTGTTTAACCTCCCGAACTACCATAAGGTATTACTTCAGAAGATGATATGTATGAATATGAATGAATTGTCTTGTACAATCTCAGGTTGACTACTCCTGAAAAATGTGGTTAATTGAAACCCAACCACTACAGAACACCGGTATCCCACGATATAGTATTCAAATCCATATAAAAATAACTAGCTTTACTAGGATTTGAACCTTAGAACTCTCGACTTCGAAATCAGCTGATTTGCGATGTCACTTTATCCATTAGACCAGCCCGGCGGGCTTTGGTTGTGATTTGGGAAACAGTATGAATTTTATTAATATCATTTAAATTTAATTACTGAATTTTAGTTAAATTTAGTATATAATATTAAGTTCGATCTCATCACAGTTATTTTACTGAAATAGTATAAATTTAAATAGATGTTTGCATATCTTTCTCCATTTAACCAGGATAATGTGTTTCTGTGTGTGCAGGAGTCTTAGAAAATAAATTCAAAATGAGTTTTATCTTAAATATATGCTTAGTGTGTTGAATAATTTTTAATTACAAAAATTTTACTTAAAATCTGAACTTAGATGAACATTTTTTGTGATAATAATCATTATCAGTAAACACTGTGGACAAATTATATTTAAATAATTTGAGTGAATAAATAAAATAAAAAAGAAGAATTAAAAATATTGACAAATAAACAGTACCTAAAATACATTTAAAAATAAGTATTTTTAGTAGGGGTTTTTAGTTTGAGAGTAAAAACATGAACGTACACATACAAACAACTGGTGTCATTATAATTGGTTTAAATTCTGTAATGTTTAATATGAATAAACTGAATTGTTTGAATTTAGCTTAACATAAATTTACCATTATTTATTTACATTTTTTGGCAAATTTAAATTGTAATGGAAAATAATTTTTAACCACAACCACCAAAGAACATCAGTATCTACAATCTAGTATTCAAATTCATTTACAAGTAACTGCCTTTACTAGGATTTGAACCTTAGAAATCTTGACTTCAAAATCAGCTGATTTGCTAAGACAAGTTAACCACTAGACCAGGCCAGTGGGAAATATGAATAATTTAAAATAAAATTGTGTTTTGTTATACATTCTTTACTAAATAACTTCATCTATTTAAAAAAAAAAAAAAAAAAGCTGTAATTATGCAGTTCTTTTAAGTAAATTAACTTGTTCATAGATCACTTCTGAAAACTATTGAGATTGCAAAGGGATGATAGAACAAACAGCATAAGTTTTCCATGCGGATTTATAACTGGGTTCTGTCTAAATGATGGGTTGTAATCATTATCCTTTGAAGCAATTATTAATGTCACCAGCCAGTTATGAATACAAGCTTGTGCAGCATGCCTGCTTTATTCTTCAGTCAATCATATGATTTAGAAACATATGTGATGAATATTATACATCCAGTGTGGTATTATTATTATTATTATTACTTTTTTTTTATTAATCTGACTTAATTGGTTATTGAGTGGATAACTTTGATTTTTTTCTTTATAATTCATTGTTCTGCTTCTAAATTTTTGTTTATTTTGTCTGTTAACTTTAATGAAAATGTTTTAAAAAGTTATTATATTACTAATAATCTCTTTAAAGATGTAGTTATAAATTTTTGTATTGTAGGAAACAATTTGTATTAATTTTCACACAGTTATTTTATGCCCAAAATTAGAATAATTTCTTAGGTACTTGTTACTTGTTAAAGTCTGCTTAAAAATGTATGCTTACCTCTTGTACCTGGAATTTATTCTTTGTGAAAATATTTTTACCTTCTAGTATTCCTATTAATTTTTTCTGTGATGTATGTTCAATGTTTTTTTTTTAAAGAAAAAGAAGAAACAACAGGGTAGCTATTTGATTAAAGAAAGATGTGTATAGACACATTTTTATGACAGAATCCAACTTTTCCTATGTCATGTGCAACTATCTTTACTTTGCATGTAAAATTTAATATTGTTGATACTTGTCTGAGGGGAAAACAATTATAGATAATCCTGCCAATTATAAAAAAAAATAATTTACATTGACTTAGAATAGCTGCTGACATTTTACATCTTTTTTTCACTAACAGAATCAGGGTTTTTTACATCTGTTAACCAAATTGATAATAATTTAAAAATGCCTTCCATGAAAAATTAAATGGTAGAAATCCATCAGGAGACCTTTTTTTTTCCCCCAGATATGAAGGAATGCCATTTACGCATGTCACTACAGGTGTGTCGGACTTGGACCCAGGCCGCTATCCATCCTGGGCTAGCAAACAGGCTAACAGGCTCTGCCAAGGTGTTAGGCATAATATAACCTTCTTTTTTTTTTTTTTTTAACCTCCGGAACCACAATTAAGTATATCTTCAGAGGGATGAGATGAATGAATTGTAGC
>JAAAKQ030118204.1:0-13859 GCA_010016005.3 Zanna intricata | reverse complement strand
TGCCTGACCGGGATTCGAACCCGGGACCTCCGGATGAAAGACCGAGACGCTACCACTCGGCCACGGAGGCCGGCAGGTGCTTTGCACCTGGTTGCGTCAAAATGCACTTGATAGTGTTAATGAATTTTACTATTGCAATGGTTGGACGTTCATTTATTTTCCGTCACAAAATACCAGGCTCATTAGAAGATGGATAGGATAAAATCTGAAATATATTGTATCTATCTGTTTATTTATGATGACATATTTATAAATTCGGAACAGTATTTACGTTAGGAATTTATCTACCTGTTACGAATGGAAAGCAGCTAGCTGTAGCTGAGATATGAAAACCGCCAGAATTGTGAGAGAGATTTTCAATTGAATTAAATAAAAAAAAAAAAAAAGCTAGCTACACTTTCCCAACTTTGCTCTTAGATCTTTATTTCAAATATATCGTTGGACTTTTAAATATTAATGACTTAATTGTGCAACATTAAGTACAATTGCAAAAAAGATCAAAATCTTCAGTAAAAAAAAATTTTGATCAAATAACTTTTCAAATTAAAATTTGCAATATTAAAAGTATAATTGAAAAAAAAAATAATCAGAATTCTTAGTGAAATATTTTATTTCATAGTTGACTTCCTTGACCAATATTATTGTGTTAAGAATAAATTTGCTAACAGGGTACTACCGTACTCGCTTGGTGGTAGACGTGCAGACTAGGTATTAAGTAGTTATACAAATTTGAGCCTGTTTTTTTTGTGTAATTATTTTCATCCACTGAAATAATTTCAACTATATCTTAACTGTTTGTCAACAGATTTGAAAAAATGAGTTGTCAATGTGTTTCACAATAAAAGACTTAACATTTTATCTAAAAAAAAATATATAATTCGATAAAATTAATATTTATGGAATTATGAGTAATTAATAACTTTTAATGGCCCCAATTTTTTAATTTCCATTGGTTGACTTTTCAAACTTATTTATATTGTAGATGATTTAAATCTTTTTTTCCTGTTTTTTTAATAAAATTATATTATATTACTCTAATAATCGATTTTTACTTTCTTGTGTGAAGTAAAGGAAGTAATGTAACAACAAATAATTTCAGTTTTAGGATTTCAACAGAAATATTCATTTTTACCATCCCTGAATCCATTTTGACTGGTTTCGGCGTGACGTCTGTACGTACGTACGTATGTATCTTGCATAACTAAAAAACGATTAGCCGTAGGATGTTGAAATTTTGGATTTAGGAATGTTGTAACATCTAGTTGTGCACCTTCCCTTTTAATTGCAATCAACTTGACAAAAAGGTCCAAAAAAGCTTAAAATCCAAAATATTTGGATTTTAGAATTTTTCTTAACTGCAATAATAACTCTTCATTGAGAGCTTTTCAACGATTTATCATAAGGGGTACTTATTTTCATCGGTTCCAGAGTTATAACCAAATAAAATGTTTAATTAATTAAATATTTGGATCTTACAAGGGAAAGGCACAACGGTTAGAATCAGATTTCATTTCCTTTTTTTTTTAATTTTTTTAAACATATTGATTTATTAATTATTATTAGCTTCTGATTGTAAAAAAATTACAATAAATAATAATTCAATAATAACAATAAAAATAAAAATATGAAAAAAAAAATCAGAAGTTATTTGTGAAGTAAAATTGTATGTAATTTTAAATATGTATATACTCGTATATGTAAATTTAATAGACGAACGAGGAAATTACGTGGTGTCCATATCAGATTTTTCTTTTTTATTCCCATTGTTTTTATTGTACTATTTTCGTCATATTTTTTTTTTGTGATAAATTTGTGTCATTGTAATAATTATTTTATTTCTTAAATGAAATCTGTTCTTTGTATACTAAACAAAGTAGATTACGCTGACTATATATTTTTGTTAATTTTTGAAATTGCGTGTAATCTTTATTTATTACAAATCAAATAATTATTATTTTTTATAATCATATTAAATCTAAATTTTTAACAAAAGAATGGATAAAGTTTTCTAGTGATTACCCTAAAGAGATATATTGAAAACAATTCCATAACTTAAAATGTACTTGTTACAGAATCAAAGCAATATTTCTGTTTATCTTTATAGTACAATAAAAAGAAGCTTCGCCCACTTACAGTTACCGTTGGATGACAATGAAATTTTTGAAGCATATCAAAAATACCGTACCTGACCGGGATTTGAATCCGGATGATAGGCTGAAACACTATCACTCCACCACGGAGATCGGCAGTTTATTTCAATAAAACTATTATCTTATAATTCTAAGATTTTTATAAATTATTAAACTATAATTTAATGTCAAATATTTTTTTCAAAAATCAATAAAATATTTTGACTGAGAGAGAAATTACAGTTTTTCCACTTCCTGAAAAAAACATTTTGCAGATATAACGGATTCTGGAGACGGCCGACTCATATAAACTGTGGAAAAAATATTGTGTTTATTTATTTATAAAATTATTTTATTTTATAAATTAATTTATATTTGGTTCAGATTGACACATAATAAATTAACATAGATCATTTCAAAAATGGGCAAATATGTTGCCCTATGAATAATCAAAAGGCACATAGTATATCTTTTCCAGGCAAAATCATTATAAACTATGGAAAAAAATTGAACATAGCTCTACCATAAAATATATTACTAATAAATAGAACAATTGGTTAAATTATATATTAATATATAAAATTACCAAATGCATGAAATAATAGTAATAAAAGATACATGGATATAATAAATTAACTATATCAATACAAGATAAAATAAAAATTTTAAAAGATTTAATTGACCGGGTTCAAGTTTCGCTTAATCCAGAAATTTTTTATACACTAAAAAAAATTCATTATCATTCGTAATCAGAGTGCTAGCCAAAATGAACTGTATTAATCACTCATTTATTCATTGTTAAAGGAAACAGACTGCAGAGTTTTAATTATTTTAAAAAATTGATAAATATTTGAATCCATCTTAAAGTATAAATTAAACAGCGATTAGGAAAATTCAAGAATATTTCATCAGTAATTTCTTAAAAGTCATAAAAAAAATAGAAGAAATGTTACGATTACAATTAAAAACCTTTTAATTTAGTTCTTTTATTAATTAATTAGGAAATCTTTTAGTTGGTTAATTAATTTATTAAAAGAAAAAACAGTGGAAACAAAACAATTTTTTTTTTCAAAATAGGTTTTATAATGCACTGCCTTACCCGAAAATAATACAGTAACCTTGTTTCATTGAATTTTATATTATTATTATTATTTTATAAAGAAATTTTTTTTTGCATGGTAAACATTTATACACATAAAAAATACAAAAGTTAGGATTTATATAATTTTTTGTTTATTTTATTTTGTTACATAATCTTGTGACGGTAGTTGTTTAAATGTAACTTTTACAGAAAATAACAAGAGTTTTAATTCAGTATTAGATAATGTTTTAATTAAAAAGTTTGTCCTTATTTTATATATTAGTTTTTTCTAAAACTGGAAAGGATAAAAAAGATATCCATAATGTTCGTAGTAATACAAAAGATTTAATGTGATTGGTATTTTCTCTTTTAAATAAATTGCTTTATTAAAAGGCTGAATATTAAAGTAACGTTGATTATTTTCAGTGAACGATTGGTCTTTTTTTTTGTTTTTTTTTTTTTTTGTTTTACCTCTGGAACCATAATTAAGTATATCTTCAGAGGGATGAAGTGAATGAATTGTAGCGTATGTGAAAAATGCCATGCCTGACCGGGATTCGAACCCGGTACCTACGATTGGTCTACTTCATAAATTTACATGTAAGTGTCTGCTAAAACGAAGTAATTTTAAGATATATTAAAACTTTTTTTCAATAATAATATTAATTAATTATTCACCTACATATACATGTATAACTCTATAATTTAAATTTTCTTAGTTCTTACAGATTTATTTGATTAAATAATAGACACAAATTTAAATCTTGTGTTTAAGAAAATAATTAATGAATCTTACTAGCAACAAAGTATTTCCATAAGGAAAACTGTAATGGATTAATTGTTAGAAATTTTCTCTTTACATGAATTTAAAAATGATATGAGAAGATATGAATTTTATTTTTACGAGAAAAGTAAACATATTAAGAATATTATTCTTAGTAAACCAATTCAATCAGTCACTAACCCTTTTTTAATCATTTAACAAAACGTAAATATAAGTACTACATATTTGGAAGAAGTTAACAAGTACTAGATTCATTGAACTTATAACGATAATTGTAAAATCTATAATAACTAAGAAAGTATTATCATCAGTAAACGAAATGATATAACGAAATTTTTATCTTTTTCAATTCTTTTAAAAAGAAGTCCTGCAACTAAAAAAAATTTAAAACCTATGGTAAAAATTCTCTTATGTATAAATAAAAGGCACATTTTACTAAAGAATGGATCAACCTACATTTATGAAATTTGACATCACATTTTCAAACTATATTAGTTCGAGTAAATCCAGACTATTCGCCCTCCGGGTTTTTTGAACTGATGCAGGGTCTCCATAAAAAATTATAGGAGACGTCTTTCCAGCGGGGGAGGGGAGGTCGAAGTTTAAAAATGACATATTAAACGCCAAAAAACGTAAAAGAATAGTACATGCCCATATATGTTGTGAAGGGGTTCGAGTTCTGTTGACTCACATTAACTTGAGAAAGAGAGTGAGTATCAGGTAGAGAAAGGAAGATGATGAGAGAAATTTAGAGAGAGAGATAAAATACCCTCATCTGAATTGGTAAATTACTCCTATCCTCTTTTTGGAAGATTAATTTCGTTAAGATCTCTAAAAAAAAAAAATTGATGAATGGTTTTAAAATGAAAGATTAAAAAAAATTACTATTTCTTAACAGGTTGACTGCTATATGATCCAATTCTGAGTCTTATGTTATAAGTGCGCCTAGCGTATGAGAGTCGTTTTTATCACTGTAACAGTGATTTAAAACTGCTTAAAAATTTTAGTTGCACTCATTTTTTTAGAACAAAAATGGCAACCTATAATAAATTACTATTCCAACGGTATACTTAGCTTCATTGTAAATTACCTCATTCAGCATTATTAACCTTTTTCCCAGAAATTATAAATTTTTCATTTCTGTTATAAAACTACAACTGAATTTTTCTTTAAATAAATTTAATTTTAGAATAATTTTATTGCTTAGGTCAGCAAACAAGTTAAAAGACTCCGTGACGTGTCTATGCTACGTATATATTCTTGGACTGTTTTTTCTACGTAATATTATTTCGAAATAATTGCAGGAAAACCATTTAAATTTTGTATATAAATATTTTTAAAAACTGTTAGTTTTGTAAGAAATATAATTTTTTTTTTTCATGCCAAAGCACCTTTTGAATTTTTTATTATAAAGTGATTGATAAAATAAAAATTTGAGAGAAACAAAAATGTAATGTAATGTTTTTTTTTTTCCATTTGAATTGTGAACCTCACAAACTCTTGAATTTTATTATTCCAGTGACTGAAACAGTTTTTTTCAAATCATTAGAAAACCATATCTGATAACCATTCATAGTTGTAAACTGATAGTGCAATGTAATTAAAAGACTTCCATTTTTTTCATTGGTAGAATTTATCCTCCTTTTTTTAAGTATCAATTTATGTCCACTCACTGAAATGCTGTGAGATCAAAATTTTTTTGCTATAAAAATTTGGTCCTCAAGCCAAATTTGATAGCTTATATAATTTGTTATATACACTCGTCTATAACCATTTTTGAAGGAAGTATCCTTAAGATAAAAACTAAGAAAAGTTCTATGAGAGCTATAGAAAAATCATAACTTGAGTTTATAGGTATCAACTTGAAATTTAAATTAAATTGTTATATAAAGTGCATAACTTTTCCTACAATGCAAAAAAAAGGAAAACTTCGAGTATTTTACTTCAACGCTCACTAACTTTTCAACTGTTTTCAAAAGATAAACAGTATTCTTTAATTGTATTTTCTTATCAAAAAAACAGAGCTATTTTAAAAGCATTTTAAGAGATAGTTATAATATTTATTTTCGATATTTTTATAAAAGTATAAGTAGTTTTGTCTTTTAATTTTTTTAATGATTGAAGTCAGTAAAAAGAAAAATTATATCGTTATAATCATCATAAATTATTATTTGAAAATAATATATTAATTGCAAGAATTTCTGTTCAGCAACTTTATTTAAATGTTTTGAAAAACTAATCTTTTCTTCTACACTAGTTTATTTACTAACCTATCTGTAAATAACAGCTCTATATGTAAATAACTGATTATCAAAATAATATAATTTCTTGAAATTGAAAATTTTATAGTCCGAATGCTAGTCTCGTAAATTTTAAATTCTATAATTCTAATACGTATGCCATTTACTGCCATGAACAAAACATAAAAAATTTTTTTTTTTATTACACTCTTACCACATTTGAATATGAAGCCATGAAAAAGCCATGAAGCTGATGTCGCACCTAGGGAAATTTTCACTAAATCAAACTTCACAGAGCGCGTGATCCATTCCTATTTGCAAGCTTGTTGAAACGTCAAAAAAAGCAGTTTGTCATCATAAATGGTTGACAACAATTTACTAAGATCAGTCACCGACACAATCACAGTGAAGAGTCATTCCTTCTCGACTGCGTATGTATCACAATAGGTATAACACATAGTTTTCTTTTATCATCATATGATAAGCCATTATGCTCTCTACACATTTATAAAACTGCCGTGTAATGTTTCGTTAAATTCTCCTTGATTAAGTACGATTTGAGACATTCGACTGAGATTTGAACTAACACACAGAATTATCAGTATTGTTTTTTGCGTGACGTGGTTGAAACTTACAAAAATTAAACTTTTGAGGTTTTTAAGGCTGCTGTGAAAATTGTGATACATTCCAACTTCTTCGTTTAGGTGGCCATTAAATTTTTATCTTGGTTACTTTCTTTTCTGCTTAGCCTTAAAAACCACCGTAAGGTATTTCTTCCATACGATTCTCTGACACTGGTCTAATCCGTATAGGTGCAAAAGTGGATGTTCAGTCACTCTTCGGGTATAGCAGTTTTAGCGATGATGGTCGTGAATTAATAGAAGTATTTTGAGCCCAACATGATCTACAGGTATAAAACATACTTGGTGAGTTACCCACATACATTAGTATTGTACATAGATGAGCGTCGATTGTTTGTGTGATTGTCTATGAGATTGCTGGTGGCTTGAGTGAGCGCTACAGATATAACGTTCTGGTTTTCTGTACAGGCGTACGGACTGGAAGAAATTTGTTGATTTTCTTTCGACTAGACCCGAGGTTTTGATCGGAGTCTAGTCTTGGATTTGGAAGATCTGGCAGTTGTTTTGTCAGCGGCTTTTATTGTTCAATTCCCCGAAGTTCCGGTTGAGAGAGGGTTGCATCATGAAGAAGAACTGCCAGGCATGAAGAAGACTGCTTGTCTTTAGCGGAGAACTTCTCAACGCGAGGGTGATCCAGAACGACGGGCAGTCCTTTTTGCTGAATACAGAAATCTGAGATCTCATTACTTTCATCAAGTCCGGACTGCCAAAAGGAACTCCTGACGTTCCTTTGTTCATGAGCAGGGGAACAGAGATCCCTGAGGCGTAGTATATAGGATGTTGGGGTACAAACGATGAAAGAACGTTCTATCTGCTCTGTCCATCAGCTTTGGTGTAACTTCGGATAATTCTGAATTTTACACATATTACTAAACGATTTTATTAACTGAAGATAGTGAAGCAAGAGTGACCACCAGCGGGTGTGGCAAGAAGTCACGCAGTTCCTCGGGATGCAGTGTTCTTAGAGATTACGGAGGTTGAGGTGCGTCAACCTATCTGTAATATAGGAGGGGCACGGGCCCCGGGGTTTGATGGAATAACGGTGGAGCTTCTCATACGCTGGGGTGAGTGTGAGAGTTATCACACGAATTTTTAATAAATTGTTGTGTGATGGATACTGCCCTGTGTGTTGGAAGAAGGGGATTGTAAAATTGTTGTTTAAAGGTGGAAAACATATGTGTGTATGTACGTATGCGTGTCGCATTGCTTATGGTCTTATATCTCAGGACTGATCGAACTGATTTTCTTCAAATTTGGCTCAAATATTTCTATACTTGGGGCATTGGTCGTAATAATTTTTTTAAAAATTCAATAAAGAAGTAGGGAGATATCGCGAAAAAACTCATTTCGATTTTCTTCAAAGACGTTTTAGAGGAAATTTGATTAAAGCAAATTTGTTACCTGCAATATAAATATTATAGTCCAAAACATATATTTTTTTCAAAAAATCAAACCCCACTTCATTAAATTAATTTTTTTTCTTTAACACTATCTTCCTTTGGTTTAAATATATTTTGTTTTAATATTCTTCATACAGGTATATAGAGCTATAAGAAAAGCCAACCTTTTGTTTTAAATTCAGTCCCCTGGACCTAAATGTAGAAAAATATTTTGAGAATTTTCTTTTTATTTATTTTAACTTTTATTGAAATACTTAGATTTAGAGAAAACTTTACTTAAGAAAATTTTTTAAGGTTAATCTAATAGAAGAATATTTGTAGAAAAGTTTCTTCTTAAAATTTATTCCCTCTTATAAACGTATACTTTTTTTATTTATTTTTTTTTTTTTTTTGGCTCTAATCTGAATGCAGGCAGAATTGCATGTAATCGTGAAAATAAAAAGATAAGTTAATAGTTATTTCATCAAATAAATTATTATAAAATCTAAAAGAAAAACCTATTGTATAAACTTTTCATGACAAATTTTACCACAAACTGAAGTTTTTTGATTGCTGTCAAATATGTATAACATTTCCTTCAAAATAGAATAAAAACTTTCTCGTTGTTTTTTGACATTTGAATGAAACTTGTAATATTATATTTCTACGAGTTAATCTGTTCTCTCAAATCAAGAAACTTTCAATAACAATACTTAATAATTGTATCTTTAAATAAGAGAACGTAGGTTTATCTTGCTAAGCGAGTTAAAGAGCCATAATATTAAATAATTTTTTTTTTGATCGATTCAAAATTGTAAATTTAGAACACATTTTAAAGTTTTATTTATTAAACTAGTTTAATTTGATTAGATATTTTATTGATAACAAATTGCTAAAAAATCTTTAACCTAACTATTTTAAATCACTTAAAATTTGAAACTTGTCTTTTAGGTAGTGTTACGCTGTAGTTCTAGAGACCTGACAGAAGATATTATTCACTCTTGAAAAAAAAGTCATATTTATGTTAACAGTAGTAAACATTCGTCTCAAAAATACAAGAGGATCTCTCCTGTCTTTCAAAAACTCTATTCCAGTTTTTGAAAGAGAACTTTTATCCTGAATTGACTTACTGAATCTTAGATTTTTTTGCATAGATCACATTTTTACTTACTACGTTTCTTGATAAGTTATTAATTATGATAAGCTATTCTGTAGATCACATTTAAAACAACAATAATTATCGTAATAGATTAATTAAATACTGTACAGTATACTTAACATACGTAGGTGCTTGTGCGGTAAAAATAAATCTGTCATGGTTAAATGCTGGTTCGTCCCTTAAGGTTGGTAATTGTACCTTAGAGGAATGATAATGGTTTTTGGTAGAAGAGTATTTACTCCTTTCCCACCTTGCTTTGTTACATAGAAATGTTTATATGTATTCTAATTCAACGAAGAACGGAACTTTTTTGAATAATTAAAACGCTTCTTTAAGATATTTAAAATGTTATCTTTAATCAGATATTTTACATCATTGTGTGTTTTCATTATAAATGTTTGTGTCAACAAACCAAATTTTGTTGTTGCAAATCAGCTGATTTGCAATGTCGCGTTATCCATTAGACCAAAAAAAATATATATATATATATTATAACGTCTTTCTGCCGCATAATGATATTAAATTAAATTTTTTTATTAAGAGAAAATGACCATTGTATAGCTGTAAATTTGTCATTATTGATATAAAAAAACCGTGGAAAATTTAGGTAGCAGTCTGTGATGAATTTCTTTTGTTTCAAGAACGGAATGCTACCTCAATCGATTTTCATTAACGCAGCCGTCTGTAAGTTTAGGAATCAACATTATATCTGAGTTTCCGAATCAGTAGCAATGCGTAAAGATTTAATTATCGTAACGCTGCTGTGAGAATTTATTGGGCTATATCAATAGTATTTTAAACAAAATCTTCTTACTCGTGTGTATTCAATTACAAATATTTCATTGAGATTACTCATTAATTTTCTCAAGATTTTGTTCATTAACGATCATTCCCTAAATTGCGATTTATACAGCTTAATTTATTTTTGATCTGATCGAGAAAATATTTATTTTCATCAACAAAAAAAAAAAACATTAACAAACTTCAATGAAAAATATAACCAACGATATTTTGTAATGAAAGGAAAATAAATTGTATACAATAGGCAGCCTGAAAAATTATACGTATATTAATTTAACGGGACAAAACTTAATTCTATATCGTACGAATTGAGGTTCAAAAATTATATTTAACTCAGATTTATATTTTATAAAATTAATTTTTCTATTTTCTTTTTGTCCTATCTAACGAGGACAACTTAAATCAATATATTAAAAAAAGGATACAATAACAATTTTAAGTTAATTTTTAGAGAATCCAATTTTGAGACGAGATTAACGAAAAACTGCATAAATAATATAAAAATTGTTTCCTTCATAAGCGTAATATATAAAATATATTTTCTTTTAGGTCCTCAAAACCTAAAGTCACCTCTTCGAAGCTGAGTTATGCATAATTTCGGGTTGGCGGAAAGCGGTGAAAGAGGTTTAGTCGGTAGGGGGCAGGTTACGCTTCGGTTCATTCACATTCATACATATCATTCTCATTTATCCTCTGAAGTAATACCTTACGGTAGTTCCGGAGGCTAAAACAGATAGAAATGTTACGCTTCGGTGGAGCCTACTTAGCCGACTAGCAAGGCTTTTTAATTCGCTAGGTAGGCTAGTTTGGCACAACTAGTATTACCGGTTCGAGTCAGACACACCCTATGAAGGCCCCATGGGGCGTGCTGATTTTGAAGTCGAAAGTTCTAAGATTCAAATCCTAGTAGTGGTAAATACTTTTATACAGATTTTAATACTAGATTGCGGATACCGATGTTGTTTGGTGGTTGGGTTTCAATTAACCATACTTCTCAGTAGTGGTCGAACTGAGGTTGTACAAGACTACACTTCATTTACATTCATACACATCATCCTCATTCATCCTCTGAAGTAATACCTTACGGTAGTTCCGGAAGGTAAACAGAAAAAGTGAGGTCAAGGTTAAGGTTATGTTAATATCAAATTAATTTTAAATATTAAATTGGTCAGTTGGCTGGGTCCATAATTTTATACAGTAACGGATAAGTTAGTTAAAAAATAATATATATTACACTTGTACAGTTCTGAATTACGAAATGTTTATGATGGTACAGGTATAGCGAACGGCGTTCAGCTGTGCACATTGCGTGCAAGCTAATACGATAACATGGGTGGAACAGTTAGGAATGGTAGTCATTCCTTTACGAAAAGATCTCGTATACATCCGTGTATACTTATAGAGTGTGCAATACATTGTTATGTATACAGAATAGTTAATAGCGCGGTAAGCCAGCCGTTAGCATATGTGCACAGCTTTTTTTTATTTGTTATTTTGAGTTTATGTTGACTGATAACAAACTGTAAGACCTTGGCACTTATATTTACTTTAATTTTAAGCCTTCATCCCTGAAAAGTTTTATTAATTGATCACCAACAAAAAAGAGCCAAAGAAAATCCTGTTTTTCTGATGATTTTAATTTGTATTTATATTTTTTGAATAGAAATGTAAGGAAGATATTTTTCCAATGTTTATTCTTAAAACTTATTTCATGTACATCATAATTATTCAGTGTTTTCATAATCTGACCCATTTATATATTTATGTCTAAATTAGTTTTAGTATTAATTCGTCGCTAACTAACTTAAGATTATACTAGTTTCTTAGAAGATATTACTATTTCGAGTCTCTACGATTAAATGATCCAAATGGCCGGTGATTGGAGAATTTTTAGTAAACCAGTGCGAATACGCTTCACAAACTTACTAAGTTAGTTTAATACGACTATTATGATCAAATTACAACGCACCGAGCTAGTGATTAACATTTTAGTTGTTATCGATCATCTATGATTACATTGTGATTGTTCTGTCACACTGTAAGATGCTATTCCAAGTCTAATTACAGGTGTAGATGGATTTAACTGGATCTCCCTATATAGTTCGAAGATCAGGATTCAATAACAGCCCTCACTGTTAATTGGTTGGATTAAGACTGGTTAAAATTAATTGCTACACTCTGACTGAGCTTTCAAACGTTTCCGAGGCCGAATAATTTTAAAATAAAATATATCATATCTAATTTTAATTTTATTTTTTGTAATTTTGTAAACTTTTAACAATTAATTGGAAATATAATTGGAATTTCTTACATACGACAGTTTAGAAACAATAATTGTGTTATTTCTAATATCTAGGAAGTTCGATTTAATAAACCAACGACTCTAGTTAAACGTTTTCTTTATAAAACTATTGATATGCAATGCGACAAAAATTTTATTATTATTCAAATAAAATTACAAACTATGTTGACACCTTTTACATCGTAAAATATTTTAACTCTCACATAAAAACTAACCAAGCAACATGTAAACGAACCAAGACAATTTTATTTTTAAACCCATTTTGTTATTTTTTTCCTGTTTATTATTTAGATAAACTTCATGCAATTGGAATTAAAAAGACACAGATTTTTAATAAATATAATACTGAAAAAGGAATTTAAAAATTATTACACCTTCTTAGTAATATTTTATTTATTCTCAAAGATATATTTCAAGCTTCTCATTAATCAGTTACATTTGCCTCATTTATTAATTTCGTATACAAACCTCAATAATAATATTTTATGTTCTTAATTTGCATTCTTTCTTAATTTATTTCTTCTCACTGCTTTTTTTTATATGTACAAAGTTTAGAAAAGTTAAAACTGGTGTTTTTGCTTTTCTTTTGATGTTTAAGCAGCCAAAACTGATGTTGAAGTTGTGGTCCGTAATAATAGTAATAAAATACTAATAGATGATTATTATTGGTTTTTTTTTTTAAGTTTCCTTTTACAAATGTTATTAATCCTTCAGCAATACCTTTTTACAGACTTTTTCGAAGAAAATTACGGTATTACTTTTGGGTGTACATTTGGATTGGGTTATGAAATTGAATTTTCTTTATGCCCGGGGGCTGTTCCCCAACTATTAGGGCTGTGGATCCGAATAAATTTTTGGAGCCGGCCCCCCGAGCACAAGGAAGCATCCGAGCGAAAACCTCCAAGAGACCTTTTTTATTCCAGGATCGACGAACGTTTACGAAAAAATAAGAAACCAAACTTTTGTGCGACCGAAAGTCCAAAAAAGCGAATCTCGGTTTTTCACGAGATTTCGGTATCCACTTTATTCCGTAACGAATCTTCGGAACGAAAAATTACAAGAGGCCATTTTTATTCCTCGTTTAAAGAAACTTAATGGAAAATGAGAAACCCAACTTTTGTGCAACATAAAGTCTGAAAAAACGAATTTTCGTATATACGAGAATGATTAGGGTATATTTACGCCATAAGGAAGTCTCGGATCGAAAAAAATAAAAGAGGCTTTTTTTATTCCCCGTTCAAAGGACCACTTTGCTTTTTCTTTTATTTTTTTTGTTCCAAGGAACCTAAGGAAAAATAAGAAAACGAACGTTTCTGCAACCTATTGTTCGAAAAACCTAATTT
>JAAAKQ030118181.1:0-32133 GCA_010016005.3 Zanna intricata | reverse complement strand
AAAAATATAGTTAAAAGAAGAGACAGACTTATAGGCCACATATTAAGGCATCCTGGAATAGTCGCTTTGACATTGGAAGGACAGGTAGATAGGAAAAATTGTGCAGGCAGGCAACGGGTGGAATATGTAAAACAAATTGTTAGGGATGTAGGATGTAGGAGGTACACCGAAATGAAACGACTGGCACTAAGTAGGGAATCTTGGAGAGCTGCATCAAACCAGTCAAATGACTGAAGACAAAAAAACAAATCGATCCACGATTTTTTAAGTAGACCAGTGTCGTAATATTTTCTTAATAAACTGAATCTCCTATATCTCTAAATTAAAGTTATGTTTGTAAATAATTGAAGTAAAACAAAAGGATGTTTGCTTCAATGGCTATTTATTTCAATTTGTGCCAATTATTTCGATTTGAGACCGTTGAAGTGTTAGTACGGGATTACGCATGAACGGCTCAGCTTGATATAACGAAAGTTGAAGAACGAATCTTTTTTAACCAGAAATAACGATTTATACGGATAGAATCTTAGAAAATGCTTTTATTTCTTCCCTTGAAATAAATATTTACCTGCAAAACATAAATGGATTCTTGTTTATTGGCTCAAGATGTATTTAAGTACTTTAGAAGCTGTGTGTGTATTTTAGCAAATAATTTCACGTATGGAAATTTAAACCAAATAGAATTGTATGTAAATTTTTCACAATAACTTTTTTAAAAGTCAATTGTTTTCACCGTATTGCGGGAACATTTTTTTTTTTTTTTTAATCTTACCGTTACGAATGAATTGTAATATACGATTTTAGAAGACAAAAAATAAATCGATTTTAACTTTAAATCATTTTCATAAATTTTATTTTTTCGAATTTTTTCTTAATGTTTCCTTCTAGGTTATAAATGTGATTTGGTAATAGCGTTTAGAATAATTCATAATTCAGTTAAACTATTTTTAGTCCGTTGTTACCCTGCTAAATAAATCACAGTAATTATACTCGTGTTACTAGTATTAGTATTATTAACAAAAAGCTTGACGGAATGAGAAACCAGTTCTACTGTTTAAGCTTTTTGTGTTTGTTATTATTATTAATTTTTAAAAGTTAGGCAAAAAGTGGAAAGTAATTTCTTATATATTGTAAGTTGTGTGAACCTGTACAGGTTAAAAAAAATTATCAAGAATGAAATTTAATTCTTTATGATATTTAAATTAACCTTTTGTGTTTTACGGTTTAAATTATGGCTTAGGATTTTTCAGCGTGTTTGTTAAGTTGATGGGTTGTTAGGTAATGATTTTGTAGTCTGTAGCTAAAGTAGTCGCTATAAATCGGAGCTAATCCTTATTTCCTTCCTTAACGTAGATTCTTGGTTATTTGGTTGGATTGTTAGCCGGCTGGCGGAGCTCGCTCGTCGCTACTGGTTTTTGTAGTTGTAGATGTATGTTGTTTTTCCACTGCTGCTTCTCCGGCTTGATGTTTCTTTTATCTAAGCAGCAATTTGAATTGCTAATCGACTTCTTGATCTATCCCCACCTAAATTTATCCCTGCCTCGTACACTCTTTCTCTCTCTACAATTCTTTACGATTTCTTTCTTTCTTCTTTTCGCTGTATATTCTTCCTGGTTTAAAACTCGTCTTCTACCTCCCTTCGGGTAAATTTCCCTCTTTTGTTCTACTATTTCACCGTCTATCGGAATTATAATCGTCATCATCTTCATTCCCCCCCCCACCATCAACCCCTTTATAACTCTCCCGACCGTTCTATCGCCCTCCTATCTTTATCTTTTTTTCGTTGCGGTGATGTTTGCTAAATTTTCCGGCTGCATTGTTTCTTACACGTTTCACTCTTCTTATTTTTCTTTTGTAAATGTTTTTATCTCTGCATATATCACCCCTCTTCTGATTTTATGTACGTTCCTTCATCCTTCTTCATTAATATCAGACCTCCTTTTTATTTATTTTGTTGCCTTTATTGTTTTTTTTCTTTTTCAAGAGATTTTGCTACTTTATTTTATTTAATTTAAAATTTAAATTTTATTGATTCCAATCTTATATTTTTTGTTTACTTTTACTATTGTAATTTTACTTTCTTATTGAATTTTTCGATATTTTCAAACAGATTTCTTTTACGTCTGCAGTCTACATACTGAAGTGAATTTTGATTTCACTGATTCTAATGAAGATGTTTTTCCATTATTTTTTATTTTGATAAAGGACATTCGATTCAAGACTTAATCGACGCTTATTTAGAAGATTTACAATCTTGTTTTTTATTTTATAAAAATTATAACTAGGCAAATTCTTAAATTTAGTAACATTTTTAGTAAATATTTCCTTGTGCGTTGAAAAGATAATGAAAAAATTGAAATAATTTCTTATGTTTTGCATTGTTTTCATGTTCTTTGTTGTCTCCATATTTTCCGTTTCAATAGATGTATAATTTTTGTACATCAATAGCTTAGGTGAGTAAGATTAATATAGGTAGGCCGTTATGCCTCCGTGGCGGAGTGGTAGCGTCTCGGGCTTTCATACCGGATGTCCCGGGTTCGAATCCCGGTCAGGCATGGCATTTTCACGCATGCTACACATCATTCATCTCCATCCTCTGATGTAATACTTAATTGTGGTTCCGAAGGTTAAAAAAAAAGAAAGAAAAAAAAAGGTAGGCCGTTATATGACGAGGCACGCAATAATTTAAATTCATCATTTTGCAGGCCTTTTTCTTTCGCAAATCCTGAAATTTCGTACTTAAGTTGTCGGCTAAGAAATGTTAATAAAAATAACATTGATTAAACAAACGTGTAAGATATGATCCGATGTCATTTTACT
Organism: Zanna intricata; assembly: GCA_010016005.3. Lineage (NCBI taxonomy): Eukaryota > Metazoa > Arthropoda > Insecta > Hemiptera > Fulgoridae > Zanna > Zanna intricata. Next base: position 29,313 of record JAAAKQ030118181.1, on the reverse strand, counting down.
CCTGTATTAAGGCACTGCTTGACATTTTCACATAAGCCAGAATTTGACTACCTCACATTACCGTACAGGATAACATATTATTATTGTTACGGATTTTCTTTGGTTGTTCGAGACTGGATTAATTTATATTCTTTAAGCATATAATTGTCATTGGGTATAAGTTTATAAATTTTACGTACAATTAAAATAAGTGTTAAAAAGGATGAATTTTTATTCGGAAGAATAGGGCGCAGAAATCCTGATATCGTATACTGTTGAGTTCTTTTTAGGGTATTTTTTAATTATTTCGAATCAAACCTTATCTGCTAAAATATGCTGAAGAACTGATAGCCCTCCTCCATTAACATTATGAAAAGCAACCTAATTAAATCCAGTGGCAACAAAGTCGTTGAACTTCCCAAGAATTTAATTGAGCCTAAAATTTAAGATTTCCACAGATAACGTTTGAAAATCAGAAGTTACAAAAGAGTAATCATAAATTAGATATGAAATCGCATAATAAATATGTGATTTCATATTTAACATCGTCCTTAATCGTATTCCTCATACTCATAGTCGTACTCTAATCTTAATTGAACGTCAGGATTGAGATTTACATTGATCTACTGTTCGTTTAATGATCTGTTGTCCACGATATTGGCGAAGTTTTTGTTTTTATATTATTCGAAATCGTTTTATTAATGTTAACATGTAAGTTAAATATAGAAAAAGAACAGTTATTTAAAAGTTCTACAAGAACAAGTTGACAGTAATTTAGATTAAAGGATGAAATTACGCAAGCTATAATTCAGAAAGGAGCGAGGCAATGATAACATCAGTTATCATTGCCTCGCTCCTTTTTCATTAAAGTTGCTTTTCATTATATATTACAAAATATACAAATTTAGTGAATATTTTAGTGTGGAGTTATTATCCAAAGAAAAGATGAAGATATAAAAGATTCGCTGATGAGATAATTATTCTGGTAGGAACAAGAAAATAAGTTGTAAGATTTTCTCATTTAAATGAGTGGTAACGATATTACATAGAATAGATGAGGTAAGACAGGCATCGGAAGTAGGCTGGCAATTTCATACAAGAAAAAGCTTTCATAAAGAAGGCGTTTGACGATATCCGATTTAAATCTAAACTTTAAAATAAAAATTCTTAGAAGAAAGTATTTCTGTACAAGTCTCCTTTGATGTGTGATGTTATAAGAGGATGTTGAAAATAAGTTCGGTAGATAATATTCGAAATGAATTCGTCATAAAACGAATGTGAAAGATAAAAAATTTGCGACAAAATCTTGTAAAGAGACGCAGCAAGTTAGTTTCATGTATATAAGATGTCCTGTTTATTTAATTTTGTAATAGCAGGGCGTCCAGAGTTTAAAAACTGCAGAAGAAGGCGATGATTGGAATATAATAACCCGAAATTTAATGTTTAGGATGCAGTAAGTAAATTTAGAGGTTAAAGATTAGAAAAGAATGCAGTATAACATCAAACCAGTCGACTGACTGATGATTCATAACTAAACAATATATAATCTTTAGTGTGAAATTTTTATTATGTTCTTTATTTTTCTGTTTTGTTTGATGTAGTAATGTCGCTTATTTTATTTGTGTTTTATAACAACACTAGGTAAGGGTAGAAAATAAGTTGAGACCTGTCCTCAATTTATTTAAACTCGTGACATCGCGCACGTGAATACATAATACGTCGGCGCGTATGTGTGCATATGAACGCATCGGTGTGTTTATAGTTTACGATATCCAATTTTCTACTTGCTTTTAACGGATATCTTTTTAGAAACATGTTCGTGTTTTCATCCACGAAATAATGTACTTCTTTATTTTTAAAATAAATCTTTTACAGTATATTTATGCTGATTTCCGCTTTTTGCATGTATATGTAAATACGTATATTACATATTCATGTGGTATTTTTTTTATTTTATATTTGGTAATAGCAGCACCATACATGTGTGCATATATCTTTCCCTATTTTAACCTCTTTTCGTTGTAATATATATATATATATGTATTACGCTTAAGGTCTACTACAGTTGTCAACATAGACGAGGCCTGCTTGTAATATGTAACCAATAAAAACATAAATATTTATCTAAATTAAATTTATAACGTACCAGAAAAAAATATCGAAAGATTTATCAAATAACTTCTAAATTAAAATATCAATAAGAATTGTTTCCTCTCCTTTTCAGTTTGAAACCTTGAATTAATTTCTTAGATTATCTATAGCTACTGTAATTTACATTGTTCTAGTAATTAAGTTTCTTGTTCAATATAGCACTTTTTTTTATATCTGTGAAAGCTTTATCTTAAAGTGAATAAAAAGGAATATATACGAGGTCTATAAATAAAGTAATGAGACTAGTTTTCAGATGGCCGGGAATCAGTTGCGGAAGATCTACGCTCTGGAAGACCGTTAACGTCAAAAAGTAACGACAACGTTGAGCGAACCAGAGACTTGATACTACGATACGACCGGCGATTGCCATTAACTGTCTAGAATGATTTGCAGAACATTGAATTTGAACCATACCACAGTCCATCAAATTTTGGCAAACGAATTGGACCTGAAAAATGTTTGTGCAAAAAAACCTCACGACCAGAAAAACAACAGGATTAAAGTGCGCCGCCATCTTCTAGCGTGAATTGAAACTGATGCTGATATTTTAAAATATGTTATTACTGGCGAGGTACCTTGTATATTTGAGTATGACCCAGAAACAAAACGTCAGAGTAAGGAATGGTACACTTTAAACTCACTACCTTCCAAAAAATCAAAAATGAGTAATTAAAAAATCGAAACCATGCTAATTTGTTTCTTTGATAGTAATGGTATTGTCCATAAGGAGTTTTTGCCTGCAGAGCAGACTGTAAATCAATAAGTTTACGAGAAATTCTTGAAAGACTGCAGAAAAGAATTGTCCGCGTGAGACCAGCCATCAAAGACAAATGGATGCTGCTTCATGACAATGCATCTTCTCACACTGCTATCTCAATTAATTGGCAAAGAAAAACATTCCTGTAGTTCGTCAACCACCTTATTCTCCTGACTTGAGTCCCTGCGACTTTCTCCTGTTCCCAACTTTAGGACACCACTTTAGAACAGTAGAAAACATTTTTTAAAAATTTAACCGACCATCTGAAGAATATTCCGGTATCTGAATTCCAACATTGCTATGAAGAGTGGGAAAACTGTTGGAAGCATTACGTGGCTTCATTAATGGAACTATTTCGAAGGTGATGAGTCCATGTATTATTTGATTTAAAAAAAAATGTTTTTCTCGTTTATATATATATATATATATATATATGTATGTATATATTATATATATATATTAGAAAATGTTGTTTCTTATTTTGTTAAATAAAATACTACGATATATTGGATCATATACAACGTTTTGGTGTCGGGTGTCGAACGAGGTTTCCATGGTCAGGTTATATATCTTTCTCGTTGGAAGCATGGTGGAAGATTCACATTTGTATCTAAATTTAGTTGACACAATTCAATTGATCGTTATTCGGACATGAACGTGGTGTATTTAAAGTGATATTTGAGTTATGGATTGTATAGTTCCGTTTTCTAATTTCTTTATGAAGTGGAATCACTGCTTTTTTATTTTCTGTTAGTATCGATTACTATTAAAATTAAATGCTGAGGTATCTAATTGTATCAATTTTTATTTTAATCAAATATATATTATTTCTCACCGTACAATTAGCGATATTTATACTTTTTAATTCCATGTTGCCAAACTGTCTTATTAAAAAAAAAAAAAAAAAACTTGTTTAAAGAGGTAATTTTTTTTTTCCGGTTTTTCTGTAGATTATCAGTCACCGTATTGCTTGCATGTATAAGGTAACACGTACTAGGATATAATGTTGAAGGTAGCACGTACATGGACTGTCACATACGCTATGTTATTAATGGTATTCTGGCCGAGTAGGAACATAACGTTATCCATCTTCTTTCTTTACACACAGAACTAAATTTAATAACTGAAAACTCAGCTCAAAATTTTAGTACCGTTCAAAATAACTTTTAATTTTAGCGATGTATTTCTACAGTGTAAAAACATCCGAAATTTTTATCGGCTTTACCCGAAGGAAAATTATTTATACGTTGACGATCGAGGAAGAGCATTGAACCGTTCTTGGAATGATAGAAAACGTGATAGAATCGTTTGGGATAAATGTGGTGAGCGAATCAGTAACTATAGTGAAAACAACTAAGAAGAAATAACTTGTATGAATGATTCGAATGAAGTAACATTATTTTGTGCAATTTGTCCAATAAAAGTGATCTATTTTACTGAAATTATCGATAGCTATTTATGAGCTTAAGTTAGCAAAATATAGTTAGATTATGATTAATGGACTTTTACTTATATAAACATTAAAACACGCATAATTTGTGATTTACTTGTATTTTTAGGTTAGTTTTATGAATAAGTAGTACACATTCACACTTCCTGTACTTAATTTTGAAAGTTGTTTTCAAAATTTCCGAATTACTTGTTTTTTTTTTTTTTTTGTTTTTTTTTAAATGAGGAGTCTGAAAGCATAATATTTTATGAAAGGAGTGTTTTACAGGAAACGAGGGGAAAACTATAATTAATGATTTATTTATCGATTATAATGTTATTTTTTTTTTTTTTGTTTTGATTAATCTCTGTCAATTTGCTTTGTGTAGTTGTGTTTATTTATGGAAAAAAAATTTCTACTCCGTTTTTATTAAATTTAATCTTAAACTGTGTATTTTAAATGAAATAATAAAAATGTTATAACAAATAAGTTTTAATAAGTTTCTTGAAGATATACAAGAATACAAATTGTTTTTAAACATTTTTTAAAGATATCTTTTCAGATTTACTGGTGATGCCGTTGTGAAAAGCAAAGGGTGTTAGTTAACAATTTAATTCTTTACAACGTAAGACTTTTTTATGTAAATATGTTATTTAAATTAAAAGATTAGATTAAAAAATACGAATCTTAAACTTTCATAAAAAGTGTAATCAGTTATTTGCGCAGTAACCGGTGGTGTCTGAAGTAGTGTTTCCACCGCTTAATGTTGTTTCAGTGCAGGGTATACTACCGGTGATAGAACGTTGCAGTAGCAAAAGAGCTAGCCCCCGATCCAGGAAACCGTTTTTTTTTTTTTTTTTTTTTTACGGTTAGAAAGGTTTAATTTTCATAGTACTTACTAGACGGTAATAACCGATTTTTGATGGCTGAATCGGTGTAAGGGGCTAAAAAATGTAAAATTTTGAAATAAGGCATGCAGTATAGTTTTTTTTTTAAACTTGCTTAAATGGTGTGAACAGGAGTTCCGTAAATTGATACTTTAAAAAAGGATGACCAGTCAAACTTTGAAGTAATAGAACATTAGTAGTTTTACCGAAGTTAAAAACCTAGTTAAAAGTTGTTGCTTGTTGCTAGCTAATAAACGTCCCAGTCCCAGTGAATCACTCCAGTCGATTCCAGCAATTAAAAAAAATAGCTTTTACTCTTTCTGACAGAGTAGCGTATTGCTGAGCTTCATTCACGACTAAGGTGCCCCGATCTCTTTTATTTTAATTCTAGTGAATTTAAAAAAATTAAAGTTTTTCAATTCGGCGTGTATGTGTGTATCTGCATATGTATATATATATATATATATATGTAATATATATGCAGATACACACACACACACACCACACACAGACGTTTATAATAGAATTTATAATTACTTGAATTTCATTATAGCTATTCTGTTATAGTCCATGTTTTACGTGGGCAGATTATCATTGTGTGTGTTTATGTGTAGGGCTGTAGACACGATTCATGGATGTCACATGAGAGACATGTTTATTTAACCCGGAAGTCTATGATAAGCGTAGCATTTACTGGTGTGTTTATGTATGCGTTTGCGCGCGCGCATCCGTAATGTCTATTACAATATGATAACAGCTGAACACTACTGTTACTGATCCTTATGTAAGTTCACTTCATTGGTTATCATTATGATTATTGTTATTAGTATTTGTACATATATTTGTATATCTTTTTTTTAACCTTTAGATTACTAATTAAGTTACATTGCCAAAAAAATTAACGTTATTTTGAAATGATTACATTGTTAAAATCCCTGCTTGATCGAAGTTCAATACGTGTAGTGTGTTCTGAAATAGATTTACTGGGTCGGAAATATCTGCAATATGTCATATATTAGCTTGGACGAATTTTAATAAGTGTTTAAATTATTTGGGTGTTTAAATCCGGTTTATCTTTAAGTGTGTTTATTATCGGATGTTTATTGGGTTTATCTTTAAGGGTATATTTTTTTCTAATTTTTACTTCCTTGTACGAAGTACAGTCGATTGCAATCGACTGAATCAAAAGCCCAAAATCAAAAAAAAAATTTGGATTTTGGACTTTTTCTTAACTGCAGTAATAAGTCCTCATTGAGAGCTCTCCAACGATGTATCATAGTGGTACTTTATTTTCATTGGTTCCAGAATTATAGCTAAATAAAATTTCAATTAATAAATATTTGGATCTTGCAAGGATACACATCGGTTCGAATCGGACTTGATCTCCTTTTATTGATATTAATTTAAATATATTGATTTATTAATAATTATTAACCTCTCACTGTAAAAAAAAATTATGAAAAAAAAATATATATGAAAAAATATAAGAAGTTATTAATGAAATAATTTTTTTTTTTGTTCTTTTCGTCTAAAAAAAATGTGTATTTGTAATTTAATAGGCATGCAATGATGTCATGTGGTGTCCACATCAGATTTTTATTTTCAAATGTTTATGAAAATTAAAATAATTAGGTTTAAAATTTGAAATTTTAAAATAAAAGTAAAGAAATTATAAATCTATCTCTTATTCAAGAAATGTTCGTTTGATTTCCTTTTTCAACTTACGAGAGGGATGTTTTTCTATTTTATAATATTTATTTTATTATTCTTCTCAATTACAATTGTCCAGTCGCTCGTTACGCTTCCTCTGGCAATACAACAATAAATTTACTTATCTGGTATCCAATTCCCTGATAGTATAAAGTTACCCACAATCCTTTGTCCGTAACCATTGTATACTAAGCTTTCTGATACGCGGTAAGAGGTTAATTTTATTTATCGTAACCAGCAAGATTTCTTATCTTATCAAAGTTAAGTTTGTTTGGAAGTTACAAAATAAGGTTGTAATATACCCTCACTGTGGGGTATGATTTTGGTGAAAAAGAACTGTTAGTCGTAATACCTCGTAAAAAAATAAAAACTTAATAAAAGATAATGACCGTTTATTAAATTAATACTACTTATTAGAAACAATAAGCGATAAATTCAATTTGTTTCTTGTAAAATTTCTCTATTTTATCGTAACTTTACAAAAAGTTATCAGAATTCTATTTCCTGTGTAGCAGTGAAATTATATATTTCAATTTCCTTGTTATATGACAATTCAGGCTACTGTTGTAATTATCGTAGCAGAATTATAGAAATGTAGTTATACAAGAAGCAACCGTTATTATTTGTTTGTTGCACGGATGGTAGCTGTCGGGATGGACACAAAATTCATTATTATTACTTCTTTTATTACGCGTTCCGGAGATGGCGTTGTTGTTGTTGTTTTAATATACTATGGGAAGATTGGTTCTTGTACGACTTAATGTTATAATGTACTTGTACATTGTACCGTATACATCGCATAGTCATAGTTGATGCATGGCATGGTAATTATTGTAGGCTTATATTTCCTGTACGCATCAGTTATTATTGTTCACCTTAAGCTTGAAATTTAAGGAAGATAACAATAAAAAATGTAAATAGACTTGTAAGCAGCATAATTCGGTAAAGATAAAATCTTGACAAAACCTTCAACGTGATGTGATGCGTGAGACTGACATCTGTTGTTGATTATAATGCTTTAACTGCGTGCTCAAGTGCGTGCCTAGCTACTATTTTATTTTATTTTACTCTCTTGTCTTATGTTTCATATTGTTTTGTTATATTATGCAAAAAGATCAAGAACTAGAGATGTATTCTTTATCTTCCTACACGTGTTTCTTTTTTCTTTTTTGTAATTTAAAGTTATAGCTGTATTAAAAGTACGCTTTGTTTTTAGCTCATTTTATAAGTAAAACTTCTCTTTATATGTATATATTATAGAGTTTCCTCGTTATGACACTTCAACAATATTTTTAATTTTCTGCTAGCAGTAAAAATGGCTTAGCCCAAATAATAACTCTACCCCAAATTGATCTTGTCCCGAATTTGTCTTCGTCAAATTTTTTCGATGATCCTATCCGAATTCAGAAAGAATTATATAAATGAGGTAGTGAAGTACTTAATAAAAAATATAAACTTAATTTTAATATACAGCATGTAATAAGTGTTGTAAGAAGTAAATAAAATTAATACTTTCCAAGTTATAAATAAAATAATTTCCCCCCCCACCATATTGAGATATTTCTATTATTATAAAGTATTGATCTAATATTGTCGGTTTAATCACTGTATTGTAATGTCTAATTTTGGTATTTAATGACAAACATTTCTTATTATAAAGGTTTTGCACCAGACCTAATCCTCTTGGAATTTTTTAAAATTTTTGTTATTATACTGTTACTTGTTTAGGTTCAATGACTACACATTTTGAAATCGATTGTGTAACATTTGTTCTTATCTATCAGGCACGAATAACATCATGTACTTTTTATCGCAACCTTCTTGATGATCGATTAAGGAAGATTACGGATGATTTTCAAAAATGTATCAAAAAATAATTTTTCAATATTATATGGAAATTAAAAAAAAATTTAATTTGGTATATAACGAATGCAACTTTCAGGCGAAAAAACTATTTTTGCCTGTAGGTGTAGTTGTTAGTAAAGAGAGGGAATTTCTTAGGAGAATATTTTTATGTTCTGATCCTAAGTTTGAATGAAGATCAAAGATGAAGATGATCAAAGATGAAGATGACCACTTTCCCTAAAAACGAACAATATGTTAATGATTAATGACGTAAATAGGCAAGCATATTGATTTTCATTCATATATGTTCACGTTTACATTTAGTTACCTTTCAGAATGTAATTAAAGATAATGTATAAAACAAGAACGTCAAGTGACGTCTCTAAACTCGACAATTAAAAGAATAGAAAATTTATATTTTTCTTTAAAAAAAAGTACCTATTTTTTCGTTTTAAAAAAAAAATATTTTTTTGGTAAATTATTAAAAAAACTTTTTTTAAATTTATTTTAAAACTCATTCAACACTCCGGCGATTTGGCAGAGTGATAGCGTTTCAGGCTTTCATCTGGAAATTATCAGATTGGAATCCCGATCAGGCATAGAATTTTTCATATGCTAAAAAATCTCATTTACATATTTCCACGTGCAAGGTTAAAGGTTATCTGGTTAATTGATCATCTATAATTTTTTTTTTTTTAAAGAAAATTGTTTGAATTATATTTTAAATTAATATATGAAAATATTTTTTAAAGAGGTTAATCTATTCACATTGGAAGTGGAAGCATGGTAAGGCTACTTCCCGGATACTGAAATACTATGTTGTTAAAGCGAAAATAGTTTCGATGTCTGGTTTGATGTAGGTGGATTTTTTTTTTTTTATTACAAAACGTGGCGCATTTATAATTATAAACAGATGTTAGAATTTCTTACGCGTTATTAAATATCGGGTTGTTTATACTCGTATGTCGTCAAATAGTGATCTGGTAGTCATCTTGAAAATTTTCTCTGCCTTTTTGAAGGAATAATAACCGATACGTATCTGAAATACAGATATATGTTGGCGTAATAATTTTTTAATAAAAATGAAATTTGTGTTTTGTTAAGACACTATAAAGAAAGAATTAGGTTAGATTTGTTACTTAACGAAATAAATTTGGTCGAAGTTAAGTAAGATTATACTACAAAAATGATCTATTGCAATTGATAACGTATTTCGTCATAAAAATATACGAGAGTGTAATAAATTACATAAAGAAATAGATTACTTACCTTTAAACTGTGAATGAGTAAATTACCAAGAATTTGATTGTCATTTTATCACATACTGTACCCTAAAAATCAAACTTCGTCAATGAATAATATTAAAATTCTGTAATTAAAGGTTTCTTTATAATTAGAAATTTTATAACTGTGTATTTTCTTTTGGAATGGTAGGTAGACGATCTATTGCATTTTATTTGCATGCTGAAATTTGTCTCTTGTGTACTTATGCTTTGTTTCTTTGTTTAAGTAATGTGGTTTTCGGTTTTACGTTGATTGTGACAACTGTTTATTTTTATACAAAAGCATATATAGAGTTGTATTTAGTTAAAATGGTACAGTGTAATGATTTGCCAACATTCATCGTAGAACCAGAGTCTTCCATCAGAATAGACCGCACTTGTGATATAGTTTCATCAATGTAGTTTTAAATAAACATTAAAATATAATAAAGTTGACCTATCTTAGTAAAATTTAAACAAAATTATTTTATTATAAGGAATGTAATTTACACGCTAGCTTATTAGTTAAATTTAATTTTTTTGTGGTATTTTATCAGATTATTTAGATTTTATTATTTGTACCTTTTTTTTTTATTGTGACTTACTTTGAAAATGTTTACTATTATTTTCTTTTTTTAATTATGATTTTTATAAGTTTTTATTGTTATTACCCCTTTGGTTTCTGAAGTTTTTATTGGCCATTTTTTTTAAGATTACAGTTTCCGGATTCAAGTACACTCACTTTAAAAAGTAGGATTGATTAAGGTCAACGCCGCAAGTACAGAAATATGAGACTTTTTTTTATTTATTTGCATTTATTATTCATAACTTATAATTTCTATTAAAATAATTATGGTGTAATTATTTTACACCGTACTGTTAATTCCCTGTAATGCAATACTTTATTATTATTATTGCGTTCTCGTACGTGCAGTAATTGTTGAAGTAATGATATCTTCGTTTAATATTATGTTATCCCATGAGAATCCGTTAATTGCCATCTTCAGCATTTGTATATATGTGTACAGGACATATATTTAAATTTCATAAACCCTTGATTATTTGCACAATGATTATTATAGTTTTATTTCTTTAAAAGAAACGGTAGTTTTAAAAGGATGTATATCTGCTGCTTCTCTATACGCAAACGCTTGCCAGTAATTTTGGAATACAGACCGGTTCCACGAAACGTTTGGTTTCTATTAACTTGAAATTACAAGAAAAAACATCTACTACCACACTACTAGTAGAGTAGTATACTCGTAGTACGTTCTTAAATTGTTCCTCTTAATTTATCTCTAGGTTCTCGTTTATTTTTATAAAATGTTTGAAAGATTGATTCATACTTTGGAGAATTTTTGTTACGATTGATTTTTTTTCAAACCTTTACGTTTTAAGGTTCAGTAGTTCATATACCAAAAAATAAAATATATTTATGTTCCTACGAATATGTATCGTACGTTTTTGGCCTTATATTTCAGGATTGTCCTAACAAGTTTTTTTCATATTTGGCTCTATAATGTAGCATTTATCATACTAATTTTTATTTTCAAAATTCCTTAAGGGGTGGGAATATCGCAAAAAAAAAAATTTCGATGTTTATCAGAAGTATTTCATAATAACTTTATTGTTGCAAATTTGTTACCTACAATAATTATATAAATAATCCAAAAACCTGTTTAAAAAAAAAAATAATCGACCCCCACCTCTTAAATTGAATTATATGTAATTTTTTTTGTTGTTATTTTACCCTAGCTCCCTTCGGTTTAAATATTTTTCAAAATATTAATTTTTTTAGTTCAGTTTGATGGATAGAGCTATCAACGAACGTCCACAATTTATTTTTAAACATTAGACCCCGGACCTAAAATGCAGAAATTTTTTTTAAAGATTTTTATTTTTCTTGTTTAGTTTTTATTGAGGAGGATGTTAGATTTAGAGAAAACCTTAAGCAACTTTTTTCCGTTTTGCTTTTTTACTTCTTAAAATTGTTATTATTAATTCTTTTCTTTTCAACACTTAAAAGGCTACTGTTTTAGCCGAAATTTTCAGTTTCCAGAATTTTTATTTAAAACTTTGTACACATAAAAAGTATTGTAACCATAAAATTTTTACGGTAAATATTTTGAATGAATTAAATCTGTACACAGTTTTTTTTATATTTCAAGGTCTAGTACTAGTATAAAATAGCAGCATGAGAGTAGTAGTATTTTTAGTGCAGAGAAAATTACTCTAAAATTATAAATAATAATTTAATTATATTATAAATTGATGTACCAAAAAATTGATTTTATTTTATATGACACAAGTAAGTTTATGATGAATATATCCTTCTTCAAATTGCGAATATATTTTCCAATATCTTGCATTTCATTTACCCTTAGATTGTTGGAATTCTATTATATATTACTTGATGGAATTTTGTGATACGTGATTTAATTTTTAGTTGAATTAACATTTCCTTTGCTTCATATTTCAGAAATTGTGACTAGGGTAGATGATATTTTGACGTTTTATTTTATTTAGACTATATTAATAATTTTGAAGGTAATGTGATATTTTATGACAAAGCTTTTATTTTAATTAAATTTAATCTAATTTCCTTTACGTAGGATATTTTACCGTTGTGTAAAGTAGTAAACATTTAATTTATTTTGTTACATTGCTTAAAGCATTCTGCTTTTATAAAAATATATATAAAAAAATAGTAGAATTCTTTTAGTTTTTAATGAATAATTTTAAAAAATTACAGTGTTTTTGATTAAAAGGATATGAAAAAAAGCGTATGCATAATTAATTGTACGGAAGATATTTGTTGTGAAACTGATACCGAAGTCATGATATCTCAAATAACATTCTTAGAAATATATTTTTTATTTTGAAATATTTTTATCAAAAAATATTTAGATTTTACCCTAAAAACAAAAACGTGTTGCGGTTTGTATCCTTCATTTAAAAAGTATATACATATACTTTTAATCTAAAACATAAATTTTGGCTAAAATGTTTTCATTTTTTTCGAATTTACATGAACTTTCATTAAGATAATAATATGTAAGTTTTCCTTTATGATATATTTATCTTTCTTGTATTTTTTTTTGAAAAGGTTGATTTTCTATTTTCCTTGACCATAACAAAACGTTCAAAATCTCTACGTAATCTCATTCTTCATATCACCGTATATTTAATGAAATTGTTCTTAGATTTTCAATAACGATTAAAAAAATTCTTTTTTAATCGTTTTTAATACGGAAAAAAAATTTCTTCCGTATTTTTAATTAACTCTTAATTTTATTTAGGTTTTGTGCTTAAAGAAATTTTATTTAAATTTTTGACTTTTTAATTCTTTAAAAATAGTATGTAAATTACTTTCGTATTATGGATTAAAATTAATTAAAATATTTTGTACACCAATTTATGCTTAAAATACAATATACCATTAGTGATTTTTAAATAAAACCACCTAGCCTTTGTATAATTAAACCGTATAATCTTTAATCATAAATGCTACAAATATTTCCCCAATTTAATTTATCCTAATTTAAGATAAAACGCAAAAACATATGCATACTGTACGATGAAAACTCCAGGTGAAGCCAGTTTATAATTGTATCATTATTATATTATTACTATTATTATTTATTTTTTATTATTACACAACGGAAAACGGAAACAAACTCCCAAATTATTTTATTATAAAACTTATTGTGCACTTAACAATAATATAAACTCCCAAATTATTTAATTTTAAAACTTATTGTGCACTACCAAAAACTAGCTTACTATTGATTTTTGTCAATAAGTGCCCTGAACCCTACCAGCTAAGAAAACTACACGTCAACGAACAGAAGGCTTCAATCTAGTCTCTCAAGTTTTACAATGATGTGTCTTGCAATCTGTAGCACCCAATAAAAAACACCATTGAGAAAGTCTAATTTCCTTAGGAGTGAAATGTTGTATAAGTTGCTTCTGGAATTCTATTATTATTTTTTTATTTTGCCCAATTGGATCAAGAAGTTATAGAGAATTTTGTGAGTTGGTGTATATGCACAAACTTTACTGAAGTATTTCTCTGAAGTTGTAGATTACAGGCAATCTTAAAAAATGGAAAAGACAGTCTTTCTTTAACTTTATATTCCAACATCCAAAGCAGCAAGCTCCCCTTGAAAACAGTTTTAAAAATATAAGTGATAAAATCTTTTTTTCGTCATTCTTTTGACGTTAAATGCGAAATAACGATGCAAAGAGAAGGCAAATTTAGATTTATGTGTATGTTTGCAGGAATACACTCCATCTTTGTAAATTATTTTAGTGCCGTTTTATTTACAACTACATAGCCGTTTAATTTTGATGTTTTAGTTTTTACATAAATATCTGTAGTTAAAATTATAATCATAAAAAAATGGAATTTTATAGAAAAAAAAATTCATATATAAACTAAAGTCGAAATTAAATTATTAAATATTTTGGTAAAATATACAAGAGTTAACATTTTTAATTTTTTTTTTTTTTTTTTTTGTTAGTAATATTTTTGTATGCTTTAGTAATTATCTTATTAGGCTATCTGCTCAGAATTATCCTTGTTGTAGACTCGTATAATAGCAAAACAGGAAGCGATACAGCGGAACTTCAGCCGTCATAACCCTTTAGTGGAAAGTAGGTTGTAATAAACAACTCGTGAACGTTTTAACATTTTTACGCGGTTAATCGCATATATAACAACATTGTGTTTTTATAGGTAAATGCGTCTTCTATGTTAAAATTTTTTTTATACTAATCGCTATATGTTTTTTTAGTAGTTTGATTCAATATAGCCTGCATGTTAGAATAATATTATCGCATGCTAAAGATATATCAAGTTGCATTAATAGTATATATAATCTAGCTATATAATGTGTGACAGTAATGTGGACTATTACCGAGCAGAATTTTCTTCCTCGTTTTTTTTTTTTTTTTCAACATTGATATACCAAGGCTATTTACTTAAGCGAAGGAACTTAAAATGGTTATGCTCCACCCTCAATACTGTAATTGACATAACCTCTTACTGCCTACTTATGATTATCACCCTATTAGAAAAATAAACGGATTTTGTTTATTTATAGAAATAATATAAAATGTTTTCTACTCCGTAACTTGTTTGGTTTTAAAAGTAGGAAAAATATCTTATCGTTCAGATGTATTAAAATGAGTAGTCGTGTAATTTTACATTATAGTCTCATTTTGTACTTTTATATTATTTTTTACATATAATTTTCATAAATCTAGTAAAAAAAAAAAAAAATAAATAAATGTAGCTATTCAGTCGTGTTCGACCTTTGCGATTCCAGTTCCTTGGCATCTTCCTGGTAGGTTTTACAGGTGGTTTGCCATTGCCTTCTCAATGTAGTTAAATGAAACCCATCCACCAAAGAACACCGTTATCCACAATTTAGTATTCAAATCCATATAAAAGCAACTGCTTTACAAGTACTCGAACCTTAGAACTCTCGACTTCGAAAGTCAGCTGATTTTGTGATGACAACCTTGATTGTTACTAACTAAATAATTAGGCTAAAAATTAGGCTTATTTTTTTAGCCTCCTATTTTACAGATTGTTTCACGAAAATTTTCCCGGGACGTTCGTAATTTATACTATTCGTGATGATAATGATAAAAGTTCATATAAACATATGTCCTAAAATACTTCGTCAGCGTGTTACGGCTTTTTTTTTTTTTTTTGTTTAACTTCCGGAACCACAATTAAGTTTATCTTCAGAGGGATGAGATGAATGAATTGTAGCGTGTGTGAAAAATGCCATGCCTTACCGAGATTGCCTCCGGATGAAAGGCCGAGACGCTACCACTCGTGCCACGGAGGCCGGCAATGTACTAGTACTTGCTTCGGCAGTACATATACTAAAATTGGAACGATACAGAGAAGATTAGCATGGCCCCTGCGCAAGGATGACACGCGAGTTACGGCTAGTGAAACATTTCGTTACTCCGGTAAATTGAGATTATATTGAAATTTTAGAACGTGAATTAAGGGACAGAATTAGTGTAGTGATATCTTATGGATTTTGATATGAAAAATCGAATAAAATAAGATTACAGAACCGTATCAGCAGTAGTTATTGAGAAATCTGGAATGAAAATAAAATATTCATATCGAATAATATTTTATTTTACTTTTTTTATTGATTTTTCAAATCAAAAACCATAAGAAGTCACTAATTTTTGCCCCTTAATTAACGTCCTACAAATTTCAGTATATAATTTCACTGGGGTAGCTAAAATCCGAACGAAATCTATCACTAACTGTAACTCGCAAACGAAGCAGTTTAGGACATGTTTATATGAACTTAGTCCAATATTTTCACGAGTAAAATAGGTTACGATAGTCGGGAAAAACTTCATGATAGACATTCTCTATAGTATAGTCCTGAGGTCAACTTTTGCAGTGGTAGTTTACTTCCATGAGCCGGCTTCCGTGGCGCGAGTGGTAGTGTCTCGGCCTTTCATCCGGATGTCCCGGGTTCGAATCCCGGTCAGGCATAGCATTTTTCACACAAACCACAATTCATTCATCTCATCCTCTGAAGACATAACTTAACAGCGTTCCGGAGATTAAACAAAAAAATGAATTTTTTTAATTGTTTTACTTTTCAAAGGGAGCTGCAGATTTCGTTAAATTATGTTTTTTTAAACTTATTTTATCGTTAAAAAATCATATTTAGATGAAAGAGTTAAAAATGTCCTTATTATGAGAGATTTTGAATTTTTCTATTATTTTTTGTTTATGTATTTTACAGATTATTAGTTCTAAAACATAATGGGGACAGAACTATTTTCACTTTGTTTATCGGAATTAATTCATTTTTATAAAATGTTTAATTAGATTATTACTCTTTATAATAGAGTTGTGTTAATTTTATCTTCGGCTGTATTTTATGATGTAAATATAAACGTTTATTTCATAAGAATGAACTTTGTTCAATTTATTATACTGGGATAATATAATACAGTTTATTTGTGTATTCAAGTTAAAAAAAAACCTATAGTTTTTTTTTTTTTTTTAATTTGAATTAAAAGTAAATACGATTATCACGGGTACTTTTAAACTGCCTGCACTATTACATTCTTCCTTTTAATTTTTTTTTTTTATATTAAAAGATACAATACGTGAACTATTATATATGGAATATTGACAAACATTTGAGTTTGTAAATTATTAGAAAATTTATAAAATTTTTAAATAATTGCAAATAATTATTCAAAAATATATATATATATGTATATAATTTTTTTTTAAATCATGCTTTTCGAATTAAAAAAAAATATCTTGTAGGATATTTAGTTTTGTATGTGAATTATTTTTTTATTTATTCGTCTTTTTTTTTAAGAGAAAAAAAATTTAAAGTACTTTCATGAACTTAATGAATAATAGGTAAACAATTAAATACTTAACTTATTTTTACTTAATCGAAGGAATTTTTTTTATTAAAAGTAAGTGCATTAATTAATTCTGTATATTCCATTCAATTTATACATTTTACTGACTGCAAAAATTTACTTTCTATGTTACTTTTTTATTGTTTTTTTCTTTTTTTTTTTTTTTGTACCAAAATATTTATCGGAATCGTTTATTACAGTTGCAAACTTTGTAACTACATGTGGTGTTTTACATTTTTTTTTAGAGCATAGAATAATTTTTGTTTGTTTTCCATTTGTTTTTTTCTGAAATGGAATGATATGTTTGAAATGATTAATCGCAATTTAGATTTATAGAAATACCAGCCTGAATTTTTAGAATATTTTTTGTCTTTTTATTGAAAATTTAATTATTTTATTATACGTAATGTAAACTATTTGCTTTCGTTTTCTTTTTATGTTAAGTAAAATTTATATCTGATTTAATTTTTTGCAATTAATTTTGATGTTATAATATATTAACATATACAAATTAACGCTTGCTTGATATTGAGAGAGAGTGTAATGGAGTGAGAGAAAGGAGTAATCGTAGATTACTATCGCGAACGGTTCTTTTCCTTAGTGCGTATGTCGTTAAAATTACATAACCTATTTTTTCTGTAGCAATATTATTAAAACGTCACTTTTTTATTACGTTTCAAGAAATAATATATTTCCTCTTCGATATAAATAAATGTTCGTAAATTTTGTTTGTTAGAACCTATATTTTCACGGAATATTTCAATCTTCCATACAGTATTGTAAAACAATTCAGTATTTTTTTTCTTACCTTTTCAAAATTTTGAGAAAAATCATTGTCGTTTTTTCACCTTCTCAAAACTTTTAGAAAATATAAAATATTTGTTTTACTTGGAAAATCTACTATTTTTATTACATATTCGGACGGTTGCGTTAATGTTTTGATATTATTTATGCAACATTGCAGAATGTTTGCTGAGAAAGATACATAATAATATATTCCTGTAATGATTCTTATAAAAAAAGTTTCTTTCGTTACGAGTTTTTTTTTTTTATGTTTGGAATATAATAATCGTTTAACCTTAATCTTTAGTTTGTATATACTTTACGTCTGTAAAATTTATTATTATTTTGTTTGAATTAAATATTTTAACTGTGGTTTGCAGATCTTTTTCTTTCATTATCGTAAAGCTGTTAAATGATGACAGCAGTTTTTTTTATTATTCTCTATTAATATTTGTGTGTGATAAAAGAGGTCACACTTCACTGCTACTACTACTGCATCTTTTTAACAGCGAGTTGGGGTAAACGACTCGTTCGTTTATTTATGTTCTTACGTAAGTTCTGAAAAAAAATTAGGTCTGTTAAAATAAAACTGCTCGTGCCGATTATTTCAGTTCACTCTGCCCTTCTAATATTCTCTACTCTTGCTAAACGTGCTATTTTTAATATGAATTTGAATATTAGCATGTGATTTTTTGCTCTCCAATTATTATCGTTGTCTCTCAAATTAATTTTTCTCTTCTCTCTTTTTTTTTACTGTTTATCATTCTATTTTGTTTTGATTTCACATTTCTTTTGAAGTTAAGTAGTTCTCGTTCATTATTCTATTTTAATTTGATTTGAAAGTATTATTATGATTTATGTTTTCTTATTTCGTAATTTTTTAATGTATTAATAAAATTTTATAACAAACGAGAAAATATGTTTTTATTGTACTAGGATAGACCAAACAGATAGATCACGAAGTGAAATATTTGATTTCCGTATCCTGTTAAATGTTATTTTCAGTTTCATTTCTTTATTTTTTCTTGATTTTTTTTTTTTTTTTTTTTTTTATAAACATTTATAACTTTTTTATTCTAAAAATTTATTAATGGTTTTTATATGGTCTATATGAACAAATATATAATTGTGAATATTCTCTCGCTTAAACACTTTTTTCGGCGTTTGAAAATTTTAAATATTATCGGAAGAAACTCTTGTCTTAAATTTGTTCAAACGCGAGATAATTTAATTTCTTGAAAGGAAGTATATGAGGCAGGCGCAAGAAAATCAGAATTATTTGAAATATTTTGTTTTTTAAAAACTAGAGGATTTTGAGTATATTTTTACTATACGGTTCAAACAAATTAATACATTTATAAAAAATGTATAAATATTTGTATGAAAACATGGAACATTAAAGACGTACCTAGTATACTTACTTCTTTCTTTATCTGTTTAGTCTCCGGAACTACCGTAAGGTATAGCTTCAGAGGATGATGTGTATGAAGTGAATGAAGTGTAATCTTGTACAATCTCAGGTCGACCACTTCTGAGAAATGTGGTTAATTGAAACCCTAGATCGTGGATACCGGTGTCCTTTGGTGGTTGGGTTTCAATTAATCACACTTCTCAGGAGTGGTGGACCTGAGATTGTACAAGACTACACTTCATTCACATTCATCCGTATCATCCTCTGAAGCTATACCTTACGGTAGTTCCGGAGGCTAAACAGATAAAGAGAGAGAGAGAGTACACTTACTTGTATGCTTTGAAAGTGAGATATGATCTTTTGATGATATTTGACTAATGAATATTGTGTTTATTACTTATACAATATAATATAATATTTACTTAACTGAATATTTACTTATATTTTATTAAGTATCCAGAATTGAAATGAAAAATTGATCTTTTTTAACCTTGAAAATTTTTATATTTTTGTAAAGTTATTGCCCACTTTCAAAAAACAACGTTACCGCGTAACACTTTTAGGAAATTATATTTTATGATCCTTTAATAACTAACTTCAAGTTTACTTTTTTATTGCAATTATTCAAATTATTTAGAAGATCGAATGTAAAAAAAGGATATCTCGTTCCCTACAGTTTATGTAATTGATAAGGCTATAACAGAATTATTTGGAAAGAATTAATTAATGACAGTAGTAACAGTAACAATAAAAACTGTTGTACAAACAATATTTGTTAATAATTAAATATAAAATACTCTACCGATAGTTTTTGATAAAAAAAAATCACTGTAACACTCTATTAGTAGGCAGCGATTATCAATATTATAATCATATGCATATACCGTACTTAAAGCACGCACTGCTTTTAGTACTAAAACGGTACTTTTAGTACAGTAGCTAGCAGTGCTACCATTCTAAAAGCAGTGCATGCTTTTAGTACGCGAGAAAAGGTGCACTTTTCTCGTGCCCAGTTCGACACTAGAATAACTTCAAAAGTTTTAGTCTGAAGTTTACTGTAAAAGTGATGAGATATACAGATACCACATAACGGTCGGTACGTAAATAATATAATTCATGTTTGAAATATTTTAGAGGGCGTTTTGATAAGTCGCTGGAGTTATGCTTGTAATGGTGTTGGTGATAGGTTTCTTGAGATGATTTATGTTTTTAATAACTTGTTTAATTTTTCTATCGATGGAAACTTATGGGACATTTCATGAGATGGGAATGTTACTAAAGTGAAATAAATTGCCAATTTATGCTAATTTATGGTTGATAACTCTAAAATCCTTGGGGTATTTCTATAAAACTTTACGAGAAATAAAAATAATTATTTTCTTTGTTTTTTAAAAAAAAAGAAAGAAAAACTAAGAAAAGAATTTAAAATGATTCAGTAGAATCCTCCGTGTAAAAGGATATTTCTATGTGCAGCTTCCTGATTTGTTTATTTTTTTTTTTTTTTAGCTTCGTATATGATTAAATAAAAGTTCTGTCTACAAACAAACCTGTACATAGCAGTTTTTGAAGATACATATAGGAAAATTTGTGACGCTTCGTAGACATCCTAACCCCGTAAGGAAAGACACCCTCCATGTGATGGTTACAGTCGTCAAGCCATCCTCTCCGTATCTAGCCCTAATGTGCTTTACTGGAGGTCATCTTCAGTACTTCGGCTAAGAAGTCTTCGTCTTAACCTCAGCCAAGATGCTACCGATGTAAATGTTGCTTATGAATGTCACAAGCAACAAAGAAATGTTGTTAATGTCACTACATTCACATCGATGTACTGTATCTAAGAACTTCAATGAACAAGACTGAAAAACAAACAACTGGAAGGAACTGAAGCCAACGCTTTGTGTACATTACTAAACCTTTGTAATTTTTGTACAAAATAATAGTAAAATAAAAACTTAATAAACTTAAAAACGCCCCTGTAGCATGGTTTAGACAATTTCTCTGTCTAAAATTGTCGCTTGGCTTAACTTTCTTGGTATGTCGTTTCTTATTATTTTTTCTTATTACATAAA
Source organism: Zanna intricata (assembly GCA_010016005.3). Classification (NCBI taxonomy): domain Eukaryota; kingdom Metazoa; phylum Arthropoda; class Insecta; order Hemiptera; family Fulgoridae; genus Zanna; species Zanna intricata. Next base: position 7,596 of record JAAAKQ030118181.1, on the reverse strand, counting down.
ACCCTAATTATTTTTATAATTTTAGATAGATATTTGAAAATGTTTTAATTAATGAATTCATTGGTAATAAAAAGATCTTTTTTAACTTAACGTTCATCCTATTTCGTTCAATCTGTCTAACTGTATTTAAAAATAATGCACTAAAAAATTTTTTTTTCTTATATTTGTTGTATCATAAGTTTCATATAAAGTTTTTAATTAATTACATTTTATATAATTCGAATTTTATGGTTGTTCCGATGTCAAAACGGAAATAACTTTCATCTTGTCTGTTAACTTTGTTAGTTATTAAATTAAATTCAGTTAATTAAAGTAAGAAGTGGGACGTTTTACGGAATTCCCACCTTTCAATAACTTTATAAGTGTGTAAGCGTAAACTACTTTAACGAGAAACTTTTCAGATGAGAAAATAACTAACGGAAAATTAAATTATTAAATATTTGGTTTTGCGTAAGTGAATTTATAGAAGTTATCGAGTTTAATTTATATAATTTTATTTTATTTTTGACAAAAACGAATAACTATGATTCAAGGTGACTTGTATCATTTATTGAAGTGTTTTGTTGTGTTCCAGCATATTTGTGTATTCGTTACATGCTACGTTAAAATTTTAATTGGATTGTTAAAAGTGTCGGACGATGATAGCTTATACTACATCAACCCGAGCTGTAACCGTATATTACAGGCCTTAGCCATGCGACCGGGCGAGAGTGGCAGGCACTGTGATATGTGTCAGTGTGGTGGAACTCAGCACGCACAGTCGCTGCGGCTAACCCGCAAGGCCGTGGCGGTAACTCATCCCTTCTCTCTTCACTAACTTTACCTCCCTGACCGATCTTAACGCTGCTGTTGTTCCTTGATAGCGACGATACTAGGTAATGACATGTGTTTGACTTTAATTGGCCCAATTTGTCAACGCGTGGATCATTCCGTTGCCTTTTGACCCTTCTAGTTTTCTTCTGTACTCAGAATTATTAAAGATCATTGACTAAAGTGGGTAAATTGATATACCGGCAATGGTGGTATATTATCTTTTTGTATTTATTTTGCCATGACAAGTCAGTCTTATAGCTAATACGTTACAGGTTTATAAGGCTGAATAATTATTAATTTATTATTATTATTATTTATTATCATCATCATCATCATCATCATCATGTTCATTATCAGCATCATAACCATCATAGGCGATTTGTTTCTGGTCTTTCGATTCTGACCGTTATCATGTTAAATGTTTCATTCTATTATCACATGTTTTTTTGTTATAAATTATTAATTCGCATAAACATATTTTAATACTCTATTTTTCTTGCGATTTAATCATTACTAATAACTTCTTGTTCTAGAGGAAACCAGGGAAATATGGGATTAATTATCTTTCGGAAAAATCAGACATATTTTTATATTTAATAATCCACTAATTAATTTTTTTATGGATATTTTTTTATCGATAAAATTTGGATATTTAGCACCTTGGAATCGGTTTTATTCATTTCCACTAGTGTGAGCCTTTTCGGAAAATCTAAAAACGGCAGTACAACTAGTAAACCATTTAAAAGAAATCGTAGAAAAAGTAGGGCAAAAAATTTCTTTCAGAAAAACAGAATTCATGATTAACATCAGAGATTTCCCCAAGTTCCTAAACATGAAGTTTGGAAAAATCTACAATCAATAAATTTAAATCTCTGGGAGAAATAGTCCAAATTAATGATTTAGATAAAGAAACCGATCAAACAACGATCGAACAAGAAAAATAGAATTGGTTCTCTCTTCTAATAAAAGATATTTACATGAAAAAGAACATCTCAATAAAAGTAAAAATCGGCCATTACAAAACTGTAATCAAATCAGAAGGCCTGTTCGCCTCAAAATGCATCTTTAATTTGAAATCAGGGGAAATAAATGCGACAGGAAAAAGGAGAAAATCTTAAGAAAAATCCTAGGACCAATTAAAATAGGTGAAATGACACTTACGAGAAAGAATGATAACAAGCTCAGAAAATAAATTTTCAACCATATTTACAACAAATAGAACGGAAATGAAGGGATATCAGTGGTTCAAAAAGACCAGAAAGAAATATTAGGAGAACTAATGTAACATAGAATAGTGTTTAGAAAACTCGTGGAAGATTTCAAGCGTTAACAATGTTTGATCAGAAGAGAGAAGCCAAAAATAAAGCGAAAGAATTAAAAAATATCGGAAGACAAAATTAAAGCGCCAGAAAAAAGAGAAACGAATACAGAACTTTGATTCATATGGTTCTCAGTCGGCCAAGCTTGGAAAAAATGTGTATTTGAATCTTTTTCCTTTTTTTTTATTGTTTTTAATTATGGAATATAAAATATCCTAATGTTTACTATTTATGTCCCTTCAAGTCAGCATTTTTTATTCAGCTCTCTTAAATGCAGTTTAAAAGGCCTTTTAGTTACTTTAATAGTTTTACAGTTACTTTAATACGGATTTGAATACTAGATCATGGGTACCGGTGTTCTTTGGTGGTTGAGTTTCAATTAATCACACTTTTCAGGAATGGTCGACCTGTGATTGTACAAGACTACAGTTCATTCACATTCTTACACATCATTCTCATTCATCCTCTTAAGTAATACCTTACGGTAGTTCCGAAAGCTAAACAGAAAAAGAAAGAAAGAAATGCAGTTTAAAAAAAATTAATTTTCCTTCTTGTTCTATGTTATTAAAAATTAATGTTTTTTTTTCTATTTTTTCTTTTCAGGTGAGTTGATCTCTTCTGTTCGATTTATATTGGTGAGTTTTGCGAGTTTTTTCTCTCCACGCAATTTAGGCTTTTACCTTTCTTTCATTATAGTTATTTAGTTATTTTAATGCAATTTTGTAGCTGGTAATTCATGGTTTGCTATGTTGTTATGTAATTTTTATTTTCATGTAATCTATACGGTGATTTTAATGACATAAGTCATAAATCTATTAAATGCTCCAAAATCAAAAAAAATAATTGTACTTTTTTAATTTTTTTTTAGTGTCTGTATCATGGAACTATCAACCATATAGTTGGCTATCAATTTTTGCAGTTTGGAGAGGCTCTTCCTCGTTACCTGTTTTATTTTATGCCAAAATTTAAGGTACTAACTAGTGTAAAATTTGAAAAAAAATTCAATTTTTTTTACTGGAAGCTTCTTCCGTGATTTTGATTTGATTTATTATAATTATTAGTCATAATTGTTATAGTGTGCAGTAATCGGTAAATATGAAAAAATATACTTGGCTGTACCGTTTCCTTGATCCGTTGTTTTTTAATTTGTAGCCGAAAAAAAATAATTTTAAAGATTTTTATTTTCTTTGTAAGAAATTTTTTTGAAAAAATTTATGTATTCTTTCGTGCCGTTTAAGTATTTGTGCTCTTTATGTTTGTATTTAAGCCATTTTCTCTGAATATCGGAACTGTATCCTTTTTTTTTCTTATGTATTTTCGTTCTTTACTGTTGTTACATACTGTGTTTTGTTTACTTTTAGTAGGGTTTTTTTTTTTTGGAGGGGGAAATGACAAGAAGAGGCAAAACTTAAAAGCATTTCATACTATTAAGCTAAAGGGAAGCAATGTAGATAAATTAACAGATAACTGAGGAAGGAAAATTAGATTGGACAAGAAAAAAAATTCCAAATTTCCAGCTCTGCGAGTTAAGGGGAATGGATGAAATTTCCATTATTTGTAAGCATCGTGTACATTGTGCTCGGTTTTAATAAAATCTGCACGCCTGTTCCTTGTTTTTATATTTAACTTGTTGGCTTATTGCTTGTTTTCTTCTTTTTTTTTTAATTTTGGTATGAGATAAGCTATTAAGGTAATGACTATTTAACAAAAATCTGATAAATTTTAAATGTTTTTGTTATTTTTATAATCAAGGACTACTAATTCGTTAAGAATCAATTTGTTTTTATGTCGATTATATCAGTTTTAATGGGATGTTATAAATTAATTACACACTTTTAGTATAAATGGTTTAATTTTCTTAAAATGTCTTAATTTTCAGAAAAAATATATCGTCTTTTTGTAACAAAAATAATATTGTTTTTGCTATTTTACAAGAATATATTTAAATATTTCATTTTTGAAAGAAATATGATTAATTTTTAATTCTGTAACGTTTTGTTTTTCTCGTAAATTAGAATGGTAATCTATGTTGTACTGAAAACAAGGTGAACCACTCTTTCGTTTGGAGGAGAAAATGATGCTTTATTCCAGAAGAATAACGAGATATTTTGCCTGACTATAAATAAAGGCAATTTGGAGGAAGTTTGTTCAACAATGTTAACCGAGTATTCTTTAACGAGTGTAAAACTTATTATTTTTATATAAACGTTAAAGATTATTCTATAGATGAATTTATATCGAAAAAAGTAACTTCTTTTTTAAAATGTAAACTATGAAGAAAGATATTCTTAATTTCTTCATAAAGCTTCTTAATTTCTTTGTAAAAAAAATAATTCATTTTATTTGCAAATTATTTATTTAATTGGAAAATTTTAATATTAAAACTAGCTGACAGTAGTTAACCATTTTATATGAAATATATAATAAAATTTTAACGAGGTTTATTATTTAGATAAAAAAAATGATGACACTACTATATGGCTGATAATATTGTTATTATTATTGCACCAATATTTCTTTTATGAAGGCCGTTGCGGTGGTCTTTAGATCGTATTCTACGACACAACTTATCGTTATAGTTTGACTTAATGCTAAATTATTTCTGCTGAATATTCCATGACGGTCTAAAAGTGGGTTGCTTGCTAGATCGGGGTGGAGTAGTTTTCTAATAACGCGATACCGTGGAGGGGGTTTGTAGAGGAGGCCACTTAAATGGAGACTTTGTATGAGCGGATTTCCCCTAATTGAAAGTGTAGGTTGAGAAGGAATATTGCAGTAGTGGAGAGGGGGGGCTGAAGCGTAGAATAAAGTCGGAACGTTGACTTTTTAAAAAGTTCAGCAACGACATTTACGTTTTTTTAGGTGATAGAGAAAAATTGGATTTTCTCTACCCGGTATAATGTCAAGTAAGTTACTCGATTTATATAGCGAGCGGGTACGTACTCTGTCTGTATACTCAGGGCTCTGTTCTCTGTATATATGCAGAGGAAACTGTATAGACGGAACAGAACGAAACGAAAGCAGGAGGGCGAGCACGCCATCGAATTTAAGTCGTGAATTTTCTTTTATGCTTGAATAAACTGTTGATAAAATGTTTCACAATTGATGTTTGATATTTCACACTTATTCTAGCTAATGGATCAGAATTTAGTCAAAGTTTGAGTTTCTTTTCTTTTTTTTTTTGCTATTATTATTTCTTTTTAAGTGCTTATTGCATTGAGTTATCATGCGCGCCTACACATACACACACACACACACACACACACACAAACTTTCGATCATTCTCTGTGTTTTTCGCGTAAGTTATTTGCATATTCTTGAATTTATCAAATTCATTAAAAGAGATTATTTTATAATTATTAGCAAATTCACATTGTAACTTATCGAAAGGGGTAATTAATTACTCACGGGAGTTCCCATGATATGATTTATCAAAGTTATTAAAAGTAACATTCTTACATTAGAGGGAAGTGAAGTAGCTTAATTTTTGGTATCTCGGTTCAAATTGAGTTAATGATTGAATAATAATTATTATTAATCTGTATTTATAAAAAAATTAGACCTTTGTCAAAATAATTTTGCCAATGCTCTGTTTTGATAATTTTTTATTTGCAGTAATTGGTGATACATTACTGATCGGTTTGTTAGTTAAATAATTGATTTGTAATTAGTTTTTCATGTGAAATTATTTATTGTAGTGTTTTGTTTCTTTCCTTTAATCATGATACATAGTCTGTTTTATTATAACGATCGAATTTTGCGCAGCAGTACTAATTTGTCCCAATTAATGTCTGTACCCTTTTATTAGCGTGATATCTCCATCCACTTAAATTTGCATAGCAATTTGTTAATTTAATTTAAAGGTTATGATGTCTGACACAAAATTACATAACGGTGATATTAACGAGAGCGGGGGAAAGAGTGGAAACGAGTCGGTAGCGGTCGCGACGTTAGCTCGGTTTTTGACTACACACGGCTATATGTTACGCTGTTAACTAAACTGCCAAAAACGGGGCTGACAGCCCACCTATGTTTTGTTATTGTTTACGTAATGTATTATATACGACGAAGCGGTTGCGTTTAGCGCTGTACCGTTATACGCAGTGTATCTTCATTGTTATGTTATGTTTAAATAATTGTATTTTGTTTAACTGACAGGTCATTATCAAACAACTTTTAACGTAACGGCTTTCCCTTTTCTTTCTTCTTCCCTTCTTCTCCTTCACTCTTATGTGCCTTCGCAGTTGCAATCGTATATATTTTTAAGTTTATGACGGCTTGTCTGTTGGTCTTAACGTTAGAGATCGCTACACGTGGAATAATATGTTCGCTTAAATCTTCTCAAGAAATATAGCGTTAAATAATTTTATTTAAATGAAATAATATAACTTTTTTCCTGTACTGATCGTTCAGTCGAAATTAATAAAAAAATATTTTTTCATGAAGACTTCTTAGTTTTATAAATAAAATTGAAGTTTCATACTTTATTCTTAAATAAATATTATGTCGCCCTCTTGCAAAATCAGAACTACCGATAAAACTAATTAGACACGTTTTTCATCGTGATGAGGTTCTAGAAAATTTAAGAGGAAAATTGTATAGAAATTTTTTCAATTGATCGGTAAAATATCTAATCGCATGTTTTAAATTGTAATCATGTGCAAAAGTAAATTTTTTAAGAATAATACACGTGGATTGTACAATGCAGTCTCAGTATCCGACCGTTTTTTAGTTCATCACGTCTAATGTACAGTCTACCGCTGTCTTCAAGACTATTTGTTATCTACCGTATCGGAACACAACCTCCATGTCGTGTTTACTACCTTATATTTATTTTTATATTCTGCAGCGAGGTACCTCCAAAAAATAACATTAAATGACTGAAAATCAAAATAAATACTATTAGATGGTGAATCGAACGAAAACGATAGAAGGCTAAGAGATATACCTTTCAATAGATAACGATTTTCAAGAGATTTCCTCTGAAATTTTATCGGATCGTTAATACCTAGATACATCAACGTTTAGCCTATCAGAAATGCGATCGATACTTAAAGGAAAAACGAAAAAGGCATAATATTTATCTACCGATGAAGAGTCTGTTATTTATCCTACTCTACTAAAGAGCATTTGTGTGTATATATATATATATATATATATATATGTATGTATGTGTCCCCCTTAGCTGAGAACATGCTTACATAATAGAACATACTGTCCGTTAAAAAATCATATAATTTCTTTTCTTAAATGTTTATAAAAAATAAATAACAACAGTAATAATAATTGTAAAATAAATTAATAATTTTTACTACTAATATAATTTATATTTATGTTTTAAGATCGTATACATTTGATCGTGAACATATGTTTTAAGATCGTAGCGGATCCTGAGAAGTGTGGTTAATTGAAACCCAACCACCAAAGAACACCGGTATCCACGATCTAGTATTCAAATCCTTAT